>JAULBP010095838.1:0-11505 GCA_032355345.1 Lepetodrilus pustulosus | reverse complement strand
TAGGATTCATTAGGCTTTTACTATATGTTATCATTATCAGGACTAGTGCTCCAAAATGTTAGTATTAACCGCTGCATAGGCCAGCAACAATTGTCAATTCACCATCATACAAAGTATGACGATTACTGTGTCGTCTAATGAGCAATACAGATTGATGTTGTTATGTTATTTCTGTATTCGCAATAAAAGAAACATTATGTAATTGGATTGAAATCAGTGCATGTATTACTAGTGATGACCATTTCCTGTTGCTAGGACTGCTCGTCTTGCAGAAACCGGCGCATCATGTGACTGTAAGATGGCAAATAAAACAACCCGGTACAACCTGGCTCAGTCTACCAAGTAGACTGTTTAGACTGCTTTTTTTTCTAACCGAACTCTTAGCGGAATCTAGCTCACTTCGGATAGAAATTTGCAGGGTAGCTTGTTAAATAAAATCACCTAGCCACTAATGCTTGTACATGGTGGAGGAGAATAAAACATGATATGCAAGCATGTCCATACACAGGCATTGGAATATGGAGCGGTATGCATTTGTACGTTTTCATAAATTATTAAAACATCAACTTGATGAATCCAGGGAAAACTGTCAATTGTGCCCAGCATTATCATTGCAACAATTAAAACAAAACTTTGGTTGATTTATATATATATGTATATATATATCAATGCTTTGCTGTTTCACATTTCTTGTTACATATTAAAAGAATACGATCACACATTTCAATGTTGATTTTTGCATCTTTTAACCAACTTTGAATCAAAACCATGTCATTGATCCAACAACTGCGAACACTAATAAGGCCATGCTGATTTAATTCCATGGTTTGTGGATTTTTCTATGATAATTTTATGCTCAGGTGATCGAAAATAAAAATAAATATAGTATGATATTTTGGCCAGGGTTAAGAATTGACTCATTTTTATTACGTTCAAATCGCTACGTCAAGTCAAATGGGATACAGAAGTTCATAATAAATTGCATCATTTCCAGCCCGTAAATTGGCTTCACACCCTTGTCCGGTGTATATTGTTGTAAGGACGAACCGTCCTGCGACGATGCCGCATAGGCCATACATTTTATACACATTCATATATTTTAAATGGCGAGGATAGACCTCGGTGTGTTGGGTGTGACGAGGACCTCACGGTCAGGCATATATTGCTGGACTGTGTGGACTCGAACCTTATTTTATCCTTTTTAAAGGAAATTCAGCTACATGTATTTGAAGATTTTTAATTATACACTGTCTTAGTCATTGTCGTCAATTTGTCCATGTTCTTCTTTTATTGGCATGATATTTCATGCTTCTTTCATTTTCTTACTCGTCTAATTGGTAATTAGTCATTGTATTGGATAAACTTTTGGTCGTCGCCTATGGGCGAGATATTCCCACTGCGACGTAAGGCAATAATTCAATCAAAACTTATATTCGTTGGGTATGGGTGAAATATTCCCGCTGTGACATTAAACAACGAATCAAAATCGATCAATGGTGGGATATATGGCGTGCATAATTCTTCATATCTCTATTTGCTATCTGCTATTGCCAGACTTTCTATTCTTGCTTAGCCACGATGATAGCGTGTTTGCTTGTTACGCTTGATGTCTACAGCACCTGCCTCCGATTGATCAAGATATGCATAGATACATTGTAAGTTATAAACATCAGTGGCACTGATGAACGCCGATTGGATACACAAAACCAGTCATTACGTCATGACTATCAGTAGACATCATATTCGAGACACCTCGCATATTTCCGTAATCTTCAACGCAAGTCATTAGTGAGCTTGTTACTCGAGGTGCCCCGATTGAACAGCGAATAGAAAATAATCACCTTGTAAATTGTGCTTCACAACGGTTGGAAAACAAAATCAAATGCCAATGTATGGAGCAGACTTTTTTAATGTATGATGGTTCATGCAATATAGAAGATTCGTATGTCCGGGGATGGTATCAAAATCGTGGATGTATAGACATTTAAATTCGATGCATTAATACATTTTGTGGATTTACTAGTATTAGTATATGGAAAACAAACATACCAAGTTACGTCGGTATGTCAAATCGTATGTTGAAATAAGTTCACCTTTATGATAACGACTTAAGATATCTCAAGATGCACTGTGCAAAGCTTTGCCTTGCTAAATTTCTTTTGAGATAACCCTTATTATTGATTGATGACTCGCATGTGACAAATGGTCATTGGTGTTCGAGTATGTAAATCGCTGTTCCATGACAGAAAGGCACCCCTCTGTATACTAGTACTAGTATTTAGCAAAAGTATGAAGTAAAATAGTAATAGCTTAACACTGTAAAAAAATTGAATGACCTTCGTTAAATAGTTTTTGAGCAATGGTACCAAATAGGTGTATCTAGCATTACCTGCCAGACTATATTTATGAAAGTAATTTTGGAGTAAATTTAATCAACCGTTCGTTCATGCTGTAATATCGTCATGACTTGGTGTTCTACAAATATTAGATTCTGTCCTTTTTGTTGACATTTGTGCGTATCAAAATATGAAAACTATTTTGTAAATATGTATGTTAATATTTATAGATATTATTTTTACTTTTGAGTAACCAAGACTGACAATTCTGAGCAGAAAAGAATTAATTTACAGAATTTCGGAGGTATCCTCTCAGTATACTGTTTGTCTGTTGATGATGATTCTGATACTGTCCACACATCTTTAAAGGCATACAATCACAGATGGTTGACCAATTTGATCATCTTAACAACGTTTTACATGAAAATACATGTACACTGTATTTACATTTAATTTATCTAATAAGTTTTGTTTTTAATCAAACAGCTTCATACTAGTATTCCATTGTTGTCAATGTGAGTGAAATTCTGAGCAGGGAAGAGATTTCTTGAGGCACAAAATCTGATATACATTTATGATGCCTATTCTGTGTTTATCATCGTCGCAAATGTGGAAAGATTCCCGCAGCGACGTTAAACTCCATAATCACTCACTCACACGTCAAATTCAACAAAACTGTTTGTGTCGTTTATTTCACTGCCGGAAATATCTAGTTTTATATTTTTTAAATAATTGTGTTGTATTTTACTTTTACTACGGTATAACCTGACGGTCTCTGCTTACTATTCTGGGAAATGTACAACAATTACTTGTAACGACGATGTACCGTATCCCGATTGGATTGGTATTTAACTGATGAAACGTCAAGTAATAAGATGGTCATTATGTAAATGTCATGCTATGTTACTGATCTATTATGTAAATGTCATGCTATGTTACTGATCTATGTATTTTTTAATGTGTGGTTTTAATTTTGATTTTAACTGTCATGTACATTAATACATACATATGGTATGTACATTGTTTAATAGGTTGAATTTTAATTAATTTGTTTATTATCGACAAAGGTAATAGGATAGTGAAAAAAGTAAAATCTTTATTTACAATTTGTTGTGTTATTACTAATATTTTGGCTTTATTGATTGTTTTTCACTAAATTCCACAGAGTATGTTGATATTTAGAACATGATTCCAAGATATATTTTGCATATCAACCGTATTTGTTAGTGTGTTATTAAGGTTTCCTGTTCAATTCAATGCATATATATTTTCAATATTAACAGTATGTTAACTTTCATTTGTCTGATATCCATTTGAAACATTCATTATATTAGGTGATATTACTGTAAAATGTAATGCCACATTATAGCATGGGTTATAGCATAGCGGAAGAATGTATATAACGGGAGCTAAGGGTTGTCACAGGGACGTGGAAAGTGGCCAGTGACTAGACGGAACCTAGTCAGAAATCGGTCAATGCTTAATTTGTTAAAAGTACTTTAAAAAGATATTTTTTTATATCCTCCAATATGTTTATTATTTAAAAACTTTACAAAGTACAAGATGTTTCTGTCACTTGCACATTATTGTGTATAAGTGATGTAAAAATCACAACTACTTCATATATATTTTGGAATCGAGGGAATGTGGCTAGGTAAACATAATAATGATTTTACACTTTGTATATTTAACCACAAAATAAACATAATGGAGAATATTTTTAAAAGGTATTTTGGTATGAAGAAAAGGCGTTTTAGTATTTTTAATAAATTAAGCATTAACTGGTTTTCGACTGAGTTCCGTCTAGTCATTATCCACTTTCCATGCCCCTCTGATAATAGGACTTAAGTCTAGTTGTGCCCGAGTTACTTCCCTTGAATTACATCTCCCTTTCTGAAGTCTAGCACTTCCACCTAGTACTTGATGTTGAGCACTTGTCTTGTTGTTAGTTTTACACAACATTGTGGAAATAGTACACTGGCAAACTTGTTATGCGAGAATCTAAAAAGAATTGTTAATAACATAACTATATACAAAGCATATCGTAGCTTAATATGTCAATATTTATTAAACTACACATATTGTAACGATGTAAACCATTTCGTGATATATTACTGATATTAGTAGAAACACAACAACTTACGCTGTTACGATAACATGCGCTCAACTGGCTGTCTTGCTTGTTTGAGCGACTTTTGCTAGAGGAGAATACACAAATTTAATGTTTGATAATGTCTTGTTTTTATCCAACAATAATTGGTCAGTTCTGATATGCACATTTTCTAAAAATCATGTTTAAAATCTGTAGTTTTAAGAATGTTTGTATCCATGTTGCCGAGATTTACTAGGTTCCGGTAAGGGAGATAATTCTATTGAAATTTTTCAGGGGAGGTAACAACACTTCGGAAAGTCCATTACAATCTGGAAATGGGGCTGATTTATCAATAAAACATAATTTTTGAAAAAAATATAATCACTGCTCATAGTGTAATATCATCACTTTGTGTTTTCTACGAATGGAAGATTAATTATGCTTGTCCCTGAAAAATGCATACTATCACTTTAATCCTGTTTCCTATATATATTTATTTTTACTGGGCGTATATTTTTTACCGTTCTGAGATGTTGAAATATTTTGACAGGATTGTTGATGTTCTGACAATGTACATGACCTCACACATTATTAACACTATTACTGCCTCACACCTTATTAACACTGCAAGTGCTTAAAAAGAAAGTAGTTTAATTGTTATGTTTGCATGGTAGAATTACGTTTTAGAAATACCATATTATATCTTCTGTGATCGAATGATGATATTTGAGTATGTTGCTTTTTCTAGCTTAGGCTGAAAATGTATCTACCACTATATATGCTTAGCATAATGTTTTCTTGTTGCAAAATTATTGTAAATCTTTTCATTCCATTCATTATAAATATGCTCGCAGACTTATCTAATGTGTGCATTTTTATTCCATGTGTTCCAAGGTTTGGCTGCCGCTGCCACTGGGTGTCTTTAATCAACTTATATTATAAGTGTCCTCCATAGTATACTCCTTAGTGTCCTCCATAGTATCCTCCATAGTCATCCGTAATGTAATTTGGATGTAATCCCACACTATTGTAATGATGGATGATTAGTATCCGTGTGAATCTGACCAAAAACAATCCCCTAAACACTTCAAGTGTCACCCATGAAATTTGCAGGTCTTCCCAATGGATTGTACATGTATTCTCAACAAGATAAATTATTGGCCAGTAGCCTATTAATTTCGCTCTATATTATTTTAACAATGAAGACTTTACAAAGGTCTACGAGCTTGTGTACTCTTCTTGATCTTGTAGATGTATTGGAAGAATGACGCCAGGGTGCGTTCAAACTGGCCAAGCGGCTTACAAAACTAGCCACTGTCTCAATAGTTTTATGAACCATACATTGGACAGGGAACCAGTTTAGCTAAGCGACTTGGACAGTTTGATCGCAACCCAGATTATTCAAGCAAATTCCCACAAGTTATCTGTCGGCCTTTAATTAATTTTGTTGAGTATGCATTGAATTGTGTGGGAGTCATGTTTGTTTATGGTATTGACATCCAAATTCTATTATGGCCATCGTTTCAGCCATATTGAAAATGTATGTTAGTGCCTTTTTCTAAATACTTTGGTGCATACCAGTTTTACTGGGATTTCCAGTGCCACCCAACCACGGCCATCTCCTGTGACGTGTGACTTTAGCTACAAACCATGAGTATTTCAAATTACCTGGGTATCGTTTCTGGAAGCTCTCGTAATCTCATAGCGCTCTTGTGCATACCCCATCCTTCTATCACCTTCTGGGTGTACTTATGGTAAAACTGCCATATCAATATAACAGTACATGAAACACCGGATATTATGCATTGCCCTACTACATTGTAGGACTAGGCAAATTGTTTATGATTATTTTTAATGTAATGTCAGTAATATACATGGATAATCCGGTGCAAATTTTTTAACCAAAATACATACAATTTTCAATGTTCAAATAATTGGAAAGTGTATCCTCTCAACTGGTCATGCAATAATGAATTGTATAACCTCTCAAAATAAATCGTGTTATATTTCCTCAATGTGTTCGTATTTCTTATTTTATTATACTATAATTACTATTATTGTATTAAATTGACTACAATGTTGTTTTCTGACCAATTATTTTAATTGTTTTCATAAGAAGAAAAATCCAAGTTTGTTATTGATAGCTCAAGGTCAATATGGTACTTAAAATGTCAACAACAATAATACCGTTGTTTGGAGAGGGGTAGTGGTCTTAGGACTGAATCAATAGAACCTTTCCTTTCTTTCGTTCATCAGCATACGAACATCAGAGAAACGTATCTTCAGTCGGTGGACGGAGAACAATATACAGAAATATTTCTCGATTAGAGTTTAATGCGTAATCTCTAAATAAGATGACAATGTATCTCCTTGAACACAGTGGATTTCACAATGAGATTTAAATCTTGGAACGCAAAGAGAAAGAACTGGTTAACCATACCAAAGCCTGTATGTCCCATGAAATGTAAAATTAATAAGTCAGTTCATGCTTGCTAAAACAAAATATTCCAACCACCATGACAAATTATTTAGTAATTAAATGAAGTGCGCCTGCAGTGTACTCATAAACAAAATACCCTTGCATCTATATTGAAATGCATGTACATGTATATCTAATTCTTTAGCAAATAATTTTTAAAGTAAAAGAAATATATAAATATTGAAAAACAATGGCAAATGTAGATTGTTGCCTAATGCACTTGTGTAGAGAAACCAAATGTACATGGAGACTTTCATGGAAATAAATACGTTTGATCCTGAATAATGTCAACAAACAAACCATGAGTGTATACATTAAAGAAGTGCAATCTCAAAGTGTGCAAAGCTTGCAATCGCCAAAGACTATATTAATTGTAATAAATATTACTGTCAATAGTATGAAGCATTTGTGTGTATATAATAAGGACTAATATCGTATCGAACACGTTACCTATATTTATAATTAATATTTCCTCGACATACTGTCCAACAATGCAACTATAACTGTCAATACTACTCGCAATCAAAGAACTGTTCAAACCTATGGTAAATGTCCATTAAATTACCTGTTGCCGGTACTTGCATTTTTGTATTGGTATTGCAATTTTGTAGGGCACTATGTGGAATATTAAGGTGCTGGTAATGACTTGTCACCTAAGTCATAAAGCCAGTTCAAAGACCAATTGTGTTCACATCTACGATGTTGACCATCTGTTCCCCTTCATCGTGCATGGATCTGCTCATTTCCTCATCTTCGCCTTCCTGCTTTTCGCATGTCAACCTTTTACGAAGAATGCTCCTATAACGGCCGAAAAATATGATCAGCACGTAGAAGTTCATCGCATAATTCAGCAAGCGAACGACATTGAGAACGTGCCAGATACTGCCTGAGAGTTGGAGCGTGTAGAAATCTCCATCCGTTATCTCCAGTACGAATTCGATCAGAGAATTTATTGCAAACGGAACCAGCGCAACTACAGACAGCGCGGAGACCAACATGATGCTCACTGTAATGTTGATGAAAATCTCGTCGGTGTGCGAGTTTCCGGTATTTAATCGCTTAGAAATCCGGCGGAGAACGACGGCGGTCTGAATTGTCAGCACCATCAAACACGTCACTGGTAGAACCGAGTTCATCAGCGTCACCAGCGTCATGTTGTAGTACCGTATGTTGACGTCGTCTATATCGCAGTCATACAGACCGTCTTCCCGTAGGACGTGTTTCAGATGGCAAAGGATTGGAGTCAGAAAAGCAAGCCCAACCATACATATTCCAATGCAAACAATGAGAGCAAACTTCTGCGTACACACTCTGGGTCTGTGAAAGGGGAAAACGATCGCAATGTAACGGTCAAAGGTCATGGCCACAAGAAGCCACGGGGAGACGAGTCTGCAAAATTCGGAGACGGTGATCCAAAGTTTACAAAATGCAATGTGACTGCTGTACATGATGGACAGAACTTGGAAGATGTGGTCAGTGGTGTCTTCGGTTGCTATGGTGATGAGTACCAGGGAGTCGCACACGGCGAGGAACATGACGTACACGGTGACGGACTTACGACGCAACGCTGGTGACGTCATGAGCAGGATAATGAGAATGTTGCCGACGACGCCAATGGTCGAAATGACGTCGATAGCGATGACGTAAGGAACGAAGCTCACCCGGAACCCCGTGTACTGCTCGTCGTTGTCGACGGGAACTGGGGTGCTCACGTCTGTGACGTTGTCGTAGATGCGAGACGCGTGCATTGTTGTAGCTGTGGATGATAGCACGTTGATGCGTCACAGATCATGTTTAAAAAGTGAAGAAAAACAACCAGCAACGAAAAATATCAATAATGAATATAAATTTATGTCAAATAAACTTTAAATCCATAACGTGGGGTAAGCAGTGTTCAAATTAATTTACATGTACATACTAGACACACTAGAAAAAAATGTGTTCTGTGTTGCTAATATATTCGAATAAGAAAGTATCTACATTACCTATATAAACACTACTGGTATAAACACAGATCTAAGTCCAGTAGTACAACTGTATCCCAGTCTTCTTCCTCTTCTTGCCAACGTTACTGTAACTATTCATTTAAGTTACCGTGGAAAAGCAGAATACGAATTAATTCTGCGAAATAAATTACGAATACTTAATAGTAACATTATTATAGTTAATATTTCGTCCGTACACTGTAAGCTAATCGTGTGAAACATGGATTAAAAAGTTAATGCTATAATAATAACTAACTGTTTTGACTGTATGTGACAATGACTCATTTAATAACATAGATGTATATGTTAAAGGCATACTATCACGGTTGATTGGCCGAGATAATGGACGAATTTCTGTCTGAGACTATTTATGTTAGATTTGTACACCAAAAAGTTGTTATTTACTGGTATTCTAAGTCCCTAACACTTGATATTTATAATAAATTTAAGATTTTATAATAATTATTAGTCCTGACTAATAATTATCTTGTCTTTGATGTATTCATGATACATGAAGCAATCGTAGTTCTTTCGTCGTACCCATTTGAGAGTTATGTCCACTTGCGTTAACATAAAGAAGGACAAAAAACTAAGATTGTTCAGGTTGTTATATAAACAGCAAAATCCAAAACAGTTTGTTGACATTGAATTTTGCCGACCGTAGAGCGGTAGAAAGGTTTTTGGAAGTACAAACATTATTATATGTTTGTCAAGTGAATGTACTTTATAGTTGCAGCTAAGAACTAGACAGAAAAATCGGCTATAAATGTCTGTGATAATATGCCTTTAACTACTATGGATGCAGTAATAAGCGCTAAGAAAAAATCCAGTGTATCTTCATGAATTAATGAACTATATGGTTTTTCTTTTTCTAGCTATTCGAAGCTCTGCAAAGCGATTTCGAAAACATAGCCACGATTGCAATCTTCATGGAGAAGATACACCAAAACGAGAGAACAAGCGGCACGGTCATCAAATTCAGTCACGAAATGGACGACTTCGAAACGTCGATCTATAAGTCTCTTTGCAAACTCAACATAGTCGCCCAAGTAGCTGGACATAGCTTAAGTAGGTGTATTGAGAGACGTGTTATGACTGCAGAATATCGGGGAATAAACCTGACCTCGGTCAGATACATAAGGGACTTCATCGTGTCGAGGGATTCGGAAAAGTATTTTAAAATGTTTCAAAACGGTTATGTTTATGACCGATCTTAACTTTTAGGAGTACTACAAAATTCACAGAACATTGGTATACGATCCAATTGAAGTATGTGACTATGTCACGGCAGTAGTTCTAGTCTTTACTAAGTATTCAGTATCTGATGCGTGTGTACCATATTATATATGGGCATTGCTAATATATATATATTTATGTATGTGTGTGTGTTATTGTTATAACTACGTTTCATATACATGCATATTGTTTTAATGGTATGTCCCACCCGACTCCAGTAATGTATTATTGTAATGATGTGTTGACTTAATACAGTAATGCTACTTTATTATTGTAATGGTATGTTGACTTTATGCAGTAATGCTACTTTATTATTGTAATGGTATGTTGACTTAATACAGTAATGCTACTTTATTATTGTAATGGTATGTTGACTTAAAGTATTATGTCATTTTAATGGCAACTCCGATTCTGGTATTGTTATGAATATTGCATAAAGTGGTAATTTAGCACGGGCATTGTTCGATGTGTATATATTACTCTCATGGTATGTCGTACATGAACATTGTTATAAATGTATTACCCGAGTGGCTTTAGATGCCGTAAATATCCTACATTTTCCGCCTAATAATGTAGGCTACAATTTTTATTATTACCCCAAATGTAGGACATTAATTGTATTAAAGACACGAGGGTAATAATCTCATTATCACACAATGCCAAGCTTGTATAAGTTGTCGTAACGACATCGTTAATATTATACGAACTTGCCAGCTGTTCGCGCCTGTAATGCTTTTAAACTTGTCAGTCAATGTCTTGCATTCAAACTAGTACCAGGTATAAATACGTAGTTTACTATAACATACAGTTGTCGTGTATATGTTTTTCTGATTTACTAGTATCTTGAGAAACCCCATCACATTTGCTTTAATTTACTTATACATGTAGCATAAACACTGTAATGCTGAAACGTGTTATTGAATGATACTACTACTACTACTACTACTACTTCTACTACTACTAGTACTAAGTATTATTATTGTTATTTTTATTATTATTATTATTATTATTACATTGTTTAATGTCCAGCTCCTGGTAGTCTAGCTATACTGAATTACCCAACACATGTTTAATAAATCAATAAAGCGCCTTTAACGACAAAATACGTTTATGGCTACCTCATATTATTTAAAAAATACATATACATTTTTTATGTATTTATTTAAAATATATAATACATGACTTTCATTGGATTTCATTAAAAAATATATAATCAAAACAAAGGTGTTGTTATATTTATATAGCGTTTATCGCTACTCAGAAGACAATTGCGAAGAATATGCATTTTACTTGAGAGAGAGAGAGAGAGAGAGAGAGAGAGAGAGAGAGAGAGAGAGAGAGGGGGGGGTGGGTGGGGGGGCGTGTGTGGGAAAGAGA
>JAULBP010095827.1:0-11507 GCA_032355345.1 Lepetodrilus pustulosus | reverse complement strand
TACTACTACTACTACTACTACTACTACTACTACTACTACTACTACTACTACTACTACTACTACTACTACTACATCTACTACTGCTTCTTCTTCTACTACTACTACTACTACTACTTCTACTACTACTACTACTACGACTACTACTACTACCACTTCTACTTCCATGTAAAATATTTATACTATAAATTATTGTTATAATAAGAACAGCAAAACAAGAACAATTGAAACAAAATTATTACCCCGGTCAATGAATAAATGGACACTCATTTCACTTTTCAACTTCCCGGAGAATATACAACTCAAGCTGCCATTTAAGGCAAATGTGTAGCATTCACAATTTCAGCATCCTACTGGGTACCCATTCTCAGCTTGAATGAGATTGAAGCACTGAAGATCTAAGCACTTTACTCAAGAGTGCTATCTGGTAGAGCCTTTATGGTTTTCTTTACTGAATCAGTTAACCATTTTCCAGTATTTTACAAAACCATCAAACTACTATTGTACTTTTTCGTCATATTTTTAGGTACCAAACTTTTATTTGTATTCCATTTATTTTTATCAATGAAGGAACCTCGAGCATATACGAATACCTTAATACTAATGTAATAATATACACATTAATATTGCTTCAAATACATGCTAGGGAACTACACCATTACCCAGGTCAATAGATCAATGCCCTCTCATTTTCCTTCTCAACTCCATGGGGAGTATGCCTTCCTACAATGCAATTATGTACTTATTGCGCAATTAAATTTGCCTTGTATGTGTTCTCTAGATTCTTAAGCTTAACTAAACTCCATACACAGAAGCCTAATTGGAGTCGCCCTGTGTCCAAACGAAATCCTCAAAGAAGGTTCCGTGACGAACGACCAAGGTCCTATGTAGTGCAGGTTCAACGAAACAATTTGAAGTTGATGACACTCTAGGATGTTCGCTAAACACTATATTGTGTGCATCGCAGGCTTCTATTTCAGTTCGTATTCCCCAGCGGGACTCCACTCTACCAGCTGAGATGGGAATGGGGAAAGAAATTGCCCTGCTGTGCACACATACAGATCAGGAAATGAACCAAATTGCCATTAGAACTCAAGACCGCACAGCAAAGGAACCATTGCGACCGAAGCGAGTTAGTTCTTTAATACGACGATTACTAACAGATTTCTGTGTGTCACCAGCGACGAAACAGAAATTTGCCAGAACTTTACGAGTGATAGGTAGTACTGCCGTCAATGAAAAGAGCGGTTTTGCTGTTTAACATTTTGGAGGTGCAGATTTATCCACAAATTGACGATTATCAACACATTTACTCTCGCGAAACCTTTCTAATTGCCTTTTCAATTATGAGTCCCTACGGCATACTATCAGCCCCTGGACAGACCGTGTGATAATGGGCGGTTCAAACCCGACAAACAAAGTATCAATTATAGCTGTGTATACGGGTCTTCAGATCAATCACAGAGCGATGGAAGAACCACTAGCGATAGTAGGCAGCGGCTGACCAATATAGGAACGCTGAACTACGTCGCACGTGTAGGCTGAAGCAGCACGCGCCTCGGCGGACGACTTTCAGTTCTGGGAGTACTCGAAGATCTCAATTGTTTTTACTGCTATCAAACAATCGGAGAGTAATTGGTATTTGTTTAAAGTCCGGCGCAGTCTGAGCTGCAGACGGGGGTTCGTACACCTCGTGTCCAGGCTGTTAGAAGGAGGATTTCGGTATGTGCACTTGGGCAGATTAAGCCCAGGGAGTCTGTGATGTTGCGGCGTGTTGGTGGGGGATTCCTCTGCGCCGAGATCCACACGCGACTCTGATGGAATGTACAGTGGGATTTAGGACCATGTTAGACATAGAACTTCTACTCACAGTTTGTGTGGCGTTGGAATTTGGTAAGTGCACGGAACATTTTCTTTGTTTGAGAAGGGAGTTATCGACGAGAAACAAACTCAAACAAAAGTAACAGGTGGGGGTGAGAAAAGTATTATTTTTATCGATTCGATCTTAGGCGGCAATTGCCAGTGTGTTGTAAGCCATTGTGTGTCCACGAGAACAGCGTTCAATCTCTAGCTCACCTGGAATTATATTAAGCAATAACGAATCGTTATACTTGATATACATGTATAGTCTGGTGTGGATCGAGTTTTATCCTTATCATTTATGTCAATCTATTAATTCTCCTAACTTGCAAGAAATCACGTATCATTCCCACTATTATTACACTTCCACCTATGTATTGGTCTTCGTTTCTCACTCAAGTATGTCGAAGTCATTCTTAGACTACATGTATGCATGCCTAAGTAATGCTTTTTTCTATCCCTTCCTTTCTTCTCTCTCGCTCCTCGTTTTTAAATATACTTATCCTCTCCTTTGTTGTAGTTCACTCAATCCTATCTCTTTCGTTCTTTCTTTCTCTCTTTATATATCTTTTATGATCTCTCTCTCTCTCTTTACTCTTTTGTTCGAATTCTCATCCTCTCTCTCTTTCGTTCTTTCTTATCTCTATCATTTTTCCTTCAATCTTTCTCTCTCCCTCCCCTCTTCCCTTCTCTCCCTATCTCTCCTTCTTTCTATCTCATTCATCTCTCTACCTTCTCTATCTATCTCTCCTTATCTATATTATCCATCCTTTTTCGGTTCCCATGGGCTTCTATATTTTGTTTCTACTACCTTTACTACACATCACTCTTACTCAACATGTCTCTTTAATTAGTATATTTCTCCATCCGAACAGACATAAGTGTATCTGCATATACAAATGTACATCGACTATCAATTAGGTAATATGTACTTGAAATATAATTACGCTGGTTTCTGCAAGGCATCGACGCTAATGATGTATTTGCTATTGCGAAGGTGAAATTAGTAGCCTACATATCCGAATAAACGTCCTCTGACAAACCTAGAAAGATAATTAGTCGATAATTAAAATAGAATATCCTGTCAACACCGTCGGAGATAACATAATGGTGTTGTACATAATATTCACTAACGAAGACATGCATGATGAATTATGAACCTTATACAGAAATACGCACGTATAACTTCCCCAAAACTCGTACTTAAAATACTTTTACAAAGAATCGTGAATTATTTCTATAAAACACTGAATTACAATTTTCTGACATTTCTCATGTTATTTTGTATGCATTTTTTTCGATCTCCAACATTGAGGATTAACTGTGTTCGAGTGACACTAAACGCGTGATTTATTTGATATAAATAGTGTGATTACTCATATGTCAAAGGAAAACGCACACACAATTTTCTTTTGGGTGGACATATTTTACCTGTTAATTACGACGGATTGTTGGTGATGGAAGCTGCCAAGTCATAAATAGAATATTGACAGGAATTCATAACGTGTTCCAGTAAGCCAACATGTATGAAGGTGAGATTTATAAGACGTACACAAATAGTAGTAAAGAAATTGATTAACTTCGCAAGCTAAATATCTCGTCAGTAGCCCGAATAACATATCTCATTAATAACTGGCAATGTAGATCTATGTGAGCCAAACATTAAAGAAATCCATAAAAACAACTTTCACTTTAGACACACACCTTCAATAAATAACATTCTAAACAAAAAAAATCAAAATGTGCCTCATACCAACAGCAAGTTTGGAAAAAGAATATTTGGATAATGTGCAGCTGTGAAATGGAACACTCTTCCACTCAATATCAAAACCTGCCCAATTCTACAATCATTTAAAACCAACATCAAAACTATGCTCTTCCCAAAAGAATTCTTATAACCTCGCAGTAAACTTTGAACAGCGCACAGAGCACTGTGTAATGGTGGATGGCGCGCTGTACAAATACACATATTATTATTATTATTATTATTATTATTATTATTATTATTATTATTATTATATTATTATTATTATTATTATTATTCTGGCTCTGCTCCGTGTCCTTTCTTCAACAGTAAATATTTGTATTGAGCTGTATGCACAATCTTTACTATATGCTCTTTACAAAACCTACATCTATAGCAACGATGGACTGGGGGTTTTATGGGGATATTTATATTATAATCAAAGAGTACTCTTGTGAAGCAAATATTGTATTAATTATAGGTTTTCATATATATTAGTATCCATTACTGGAAGTACATCAATCGCTGTCTCTCCAACGACGGCACCACTAGTGTTGATTACACTTATTGTAATACGTATCCCTGTTCTTTCTCATACACCTCCACTTGGTGGTTCTCCGAGAATAAAACTGAATCTGAAAAAGAAATAAGCACATGGTCAGAAGACCCTGATATAATAGAAGGTAAATATTTGGGTGTTTTAATTGCTGTCAAGTAAATACGTGGTGTCTATCTATAGAACGATGGATGTACTGTTTCGCAGCTTTTGATTAAAAGAAGCAAAAATGCCTACATTTTGTTATTTTAATTAAATGTCTCATCATAATCGCGATTGAACGTTTAGTTATTATGGTATTAAGTTTTCCTCTCAAAACAGATGGATAAAATATCATGGATGAACACCGGTTGATCATAAGTCCGAATCATGATGGCGATATGCAAGCATCATAACCTAGAAACATTATTGGCCAACCTCTGATCAGCGTCTTGGACACAATACTTTCTTATTCATATTTCATAATCTAAACGGTCGTGTTTCTATATACTAATTATACAGGACCCCCTGCCCATGTTGCTGTATATGGATGTCCACATGGGAAAGAGAGGCCGACCTCTATGATCTTGTCTGATAAGATAAATGATATTACTTGCAAGAGGTCCTGAACATTGTTGTTTTCAATATTGAAAACTCTCTCGCTATGCGTCTCCAAATCAACACGTCTACGCGGATAAAGCCGTGAATATTTATATAATGCCTGAAAGATTTCCCATGAGATAAAGAATTAGGTTTATAATTTCCGCATTGTGAATTCACTTTCGTAAATCAATCGAGTTCAAGGGACTTATGTATTTTTTTGCGAGAACATAAACAGAAATAATGCATTGAATAGCTATAAATATTATAGCTAAAAGAAAGCACAACCTTGGAAAATAGAAGGATAGAGAACTTAATAGGTGTTGATTAACGCACACACACTCAACACTATTAAAGGCTACCGGATATTCTGTAGTGAAACTTTCTACCAAATGTTGGAACTCGGCTTGAGGAAATCTGGTGTATTTCCGCTTCCAGTGTGACCGGAAGTGTTTAATGAGTATCAGGACTCCATGGGCCCTAAGAAATTATTCGTTGTTAAAATAATATAAAGCCGAACGTGTATGTCCAAAAGACAATTGGCCTGTGTAGAGTATACTAGTATATCATCATCAGCAAGGTTCGTGAAGGAACGTACCTATGCATAGTATTAGGAGTGTTACCCTTCAATATGCTGATGTAGACGAGCCACTTTGAACTCAGTCTATATTTTCATAATTAATCATGTCCAACATGTACTGCGGTGGCATCAACTGACAAGGGATTCGATAATGTTATTTGATGATCTGACGTAGCGTAATACTACAAATCAGAGGCGTAGCAAATACACTGGAGGTCCATATGCTACAGTCCTGGGTATCCTTTCACAAAGCTCTCCTATCCACTAAGAGACCACAACACTTCCTTTGCCGAGAACTAATACACTGCTAAGAGAGCGCTATGGTTTCTTATTGGATAAGGGAGCTTTCTGAAAGGATACCTGTGTACCCTTTCACGAAGCTCTTTTATAAACGAAGAGACCATAGCGCTCTCTTTGCCGATAGCTAATGCAGTGCAAAGAGAGTGTTATGATACCCTGGGTACCCTTTCATGACGTTCTCTTATCAACTAATAGACCACAGTGCTCTCTTTGCCGATAGCTAATGCACTGCAAAGAGAGCGCTATGGTCTCTTGGTTGATAGAGAGCTTCGTGAATTAAAGGATACCCTGAAGTTGCTTTCTAAAGACAGAATTATCTTTAGTCACAGCCTTGTGTCATAATAGCAGCTACTACACAACACCATGCATATAATGACACGTGCTGATGTGAAACAAGAACGTATTTGCTCAGAATCAATGTGCTTATACATGATTCATGCAACTTGATGGTCACGTGCTGACACAGCTAAATATGATTCCATGCGAACATGTGAATTAGTGTGCTGACAGTTGCTATTAGGAATTAACGTGATGCCATCTGCTGATATAGCCGAACGTACTGCTATGATATCATCATGATGACATGTGCTGATATTACAACGTGATGATCTCTGCTGATATGTCTTTATCAACGAGATAGCATGTGCTGACATGATTCAACGTGATATAATGTTCTGATATGGCTTAACATGATGTCAAATAATAATAATTATGATTATGGTTTAAAGCAGTATCCCTTATTGCTATGCGCAATGTTCATCCACTCATTTCATTCGTTGACCAATACTTCTACAATTCCTCGTTTATTAATTAACATTCAACTCATTCAATACGCATCGTCTGTAATTAATTTTATAAGTATCTTAAACCTGTCTATTCTTTCCGTCTATCAATATAGCTGATTAAGCCATCAGAATGCACATGCAGCTGGAATTGGCCTCAGAAGAAATCTAACTACGCTCACTTAATCAATACTCATTGACCAACGATCTCTGCGGCAAGTTATCTGATATTCATCAGCAAATACGGACCTTTCACAGATTAGTTCCCGCAGACAATCTGACACACATGTGCGTCGATTTATCAAATCAATGTTGACTGTAAGTAATACAAGCATATTCGCCAAGCTATTGAGTTGGTCTGACAGTAAATGGTTATGACTGCCTGAAGCCTTCTGGCGACTCTCATCACAGAATACGACCATCGACAACTAGTGTAGTCGACAACGTGCGTAATGTTCGTCGACAACGTGTGTCATGTCGACGACGTACGCAAGTGTAAAAAAACAGTCTTGGCATAAAGATTGTAGTCAAGGAAAGGATAGTAGGTGCTCCACAAACTTTATTTTTTCCGTTCTTCTTTTTATTATTCTAGTTTAACTTTTTTTTAAATAAAAGATTTAGAAATTCCTAGTCGTTTGGATTGTACTGAAGAATAAAAAGGTCATGGAATTTTTACAATCTTCAATTTGCATACATATATTCAAGTTTAACCTGAAAAAGTAGAATGCATAGCTTTGTGTAGTCTCTGCGCGGGGATTGTTCTGAAGTAAAAGGATTGAGTGGTAACACATTTTCTAGATTAATTTAAAAAGTAGAATTTTGAACATCGTGGAATGTACTTAGAATAAATCATGTTTCCGTCACCATTGTGTAACAGTAGTGACGGCATGGTATTTATTGTTCTCTATCTTTCATAAGAAATACGTGTTTTAAAACCAAAATGTATATCACCATAGACGAAGCTTCGTCGATTTTTTGTCGAACATTAAACATTTTAATATAGACAGGATTAATTGTTCAATTTACTGAGTGAATTAAGCTTCCGGTAAGCTAAATGGTTCTTAAAGGTGTCTTTGAAGTTGCTGGCAACCTTACTTGTTCATTATTACTAAATTACCTTGTGAAATCTCTTCCTGTTCGACCGATAACATTTGTAAATGCAGCCATGGCATCAAATATGCTATACACATCAGTTGTAATACGACGTTCATAATCATAAATGCCAATACTTGCATCACCTATGCTCTTCATAATGACCGTTGTCACTCTCGTAATAACATATCAGCAAAAACATCACTGATATGCATACGCCACAGGGCAGGTGTTACCTCCAATACGAAATACCATAATTCATGTGATACGATAGTTCAAATTACAGTACGAAATAACTGATGTTCGGTGACAAATAATGGTTCGTTGTAAATAGTGATTACTGGTTAGGTTACACAAATATGTAATTACTGTCCACTAATTTATATATATATATATATCCGCAGTTCATAAATAGACAGCTATATTTCATGGTGACCTGTCATGGATATTCCTATATTAATATTTTGTCGCCCGAGAACCAGGGTATCCTTTCACGAAGCTCATTATCCACTAAGAGACAATAGGGCTCGCTTTGCCGATAGCTAATGCACTGCAATGCACTATGGGCTCTTAGTGGATAAGAGAACTTTGTGAAAGGATACCCAGAGTGTTCTGTCCGTTCTTTAAAATGGAGTTAAGGTTATATGGATACAATTAGACCCATGTTCTATCTCCTCGCGAAGTCTCAGCCTCAACATAGCAAAATAGATAGGCTAAAATGTTTTTCGGCGCATAACATTGTTCTAACTCCATTATAAGTTGTCGACCGGTCTCGAGGGGTATATGGGTATATAGCAGCTAGGCAGTCATTCACACATTCTGGTTAGATGCCTTGTTCATTGTGACGTCATCGTTAAACCTGGCTCCCGATAAGTTCTAAGCTCAGGCGTAGCGCAACAAAAATGAAAAACTAGTCAAAACTTATTCCCTGCTGCGGCGGGGAACATTGAAAATAATTGCCCTCGCCTCAGCCAATCAAAATCCGACATTCTAGTGTGAGGTAAGATAAAATCTAATATATATATGATAAAACAATCCGACATGATACAACTTAAGACCAGACTGTCCTATCTCCAAATTCTATTTAAAGAAAACCTGTTGTGATTAAAGAAGATTTATGGACATGGAACACCATGGAACTCACATTTTAGTGCTTATCAAAATGTTCAATTTTTACGAAAACTAACAGGATTTCATTTTTTGTTTGTGTGTGTACATGTTATGTATGTCATTATCCACGTATATGTAAAATTTAACAGTTGTAAACCACCACATTTCATTAATAAGGACATATACAACTTCAATCTCCATTTTCTCAAAAGCGTTGTTGTAGGAATTAGAATAAGGTGTTTCTCAGGTGACGAAATTTCGATGTTTTTGGGTTGTACTTATGTTGTTCCATTTGGATGTATACAATTGCACTGACTTCATGTACGAGTGCTACAACAGATGAGTCTATTTCTTTCTACAAAGCTAACTATCAACTGTTGATGTTGATGTGCATGCAAACATCTACATAATGTCTTATTAATAGCCTTGCACCGTGCCTGTGGAATTAATAGTCCATTGGTCTAATGCCTACAAACCGGTGTATCTGCCTGAATCTCGTCCTGAGACGAACTGATTTAGAGACTCCGCTGTACAGTTCAGAAGGTGAGATGCCTAGTTTCAGTGGGAGTTGGTTGTTGATCAGGGTATCCTTTCACGAAGCTCTCTTATCCACTACTATACCATAGCGTTCTCTTTGCCAATAGCCAATGCACTGCAAAAAGACCGCTATGGTATCTTAGTGGATAAGATAGATTCGTGAAAGTATACCATGGAGGATAGTTCAACATTGTAGTTATGATTTCATTATTTGATGCCTAGTTCTGGAGATATTCAGCAATTTCAAGATCCAGAGCAGTTTTGTCGTTCACGATCTACTTAATCTGCAATAGATGAAAAAGTTACTCGAATTGCCTTGTTATCAATCTTGTATATATAATGCCTTTTTTCTAATGAAGTATGATCTCTTTTGGACAAAAACTGATTAGTTGTGGATGGTGTGCTATCTGTAATCCTATTTTGAATGTGAGCGTTTACTTCAGGGATTTGGGACTAGTGTTTCCCAACGTGGAAATGCTCAGATTGAACGCTATCGAACTATTTGTTTTTACTTAGTTTAACTGTTGCTGTGAGTATCCGAGAATTTGGAATAATCTTCCAATGTATGTGCACCTCACATAACGTCTACAGTTATTGAATAATTTCAGAAGCTAATATACTTGGCTCTAGAAGGTTTGCATACCACACAGTTCTGACTCTCCACTCTGAAGTAGATTCTGCAGTATTCATATAGATATTCTTATTATTCATTGATAGCTCCGCGAGCACATACTTATTGTATTAGAACCAGCGATGGAGGTATTCGCCAATATGATGGAAACAATCCCTAGCATACCTCATGTATCTAATTATAAAACTAGCAACATTGCATCTTCATATACATTGATCCAAGACCTGCTTAGGACGATATGCAATGTTCAATGTTCGCAGGACGATATGCAATGTTCAATGTTCAATGTTCAATGTTCAATGTTCAATGTTCGCAGCTTCTGGGTTCTGAGATATTTGAGGAACTCTCTTGGTTGATCCCAATGTATAAATCCCTCTTGGTCATGTATGTTATTGCCGTGGCAGTTCATTGCTGCAATAGAATAACTCATCAGACATCATAGGAACCTGCACAGGGACGTATTGGGTGTATTCCATTGGGTGTACTTGCAGTTGAATCCTAGGACCCTAGTATGTTGAATATAACGGTGGGAGTGTGAGTCATTGGAATGCGTGGTTTGATACCACAGAGACTATGAGTGTCTCTTCGTTATGATCTCAGTGACTTAAAACCTTTGTTCCACCATGTCCGTGCGTACATCAGGGGCACGTTGCTCAGAACATTGCATACAATTGTCGTAACATTTTCAGAACCGGCTACAAATGTAAGTTTGGTTGCATGAACCATTTTTATCGCTGCAATAGTTTTCACTAACCATATTCTCAAGTATTTTAGCGATAAAAGAATGTTATGCAACCGACTTACATGTGTAGGAGGTTCTAAAGATTTGATTTACGACAATTGTAGGCTACAATGTTCTGAGCAACATTTGTCATTTTCTTAATTTAGTTTATTTATTTTTAAATTAGGGTTTAGATCCACTTTCAGGATGCTTTCTATTAGATTACGGTTTGTCAGCATGAGGAAACCCGAAACACCGGTAGCGCTGAATGTTGCACTAAACCTGTGAGCACTGGCTGGTACTGAACACCTGGCCCCGATTTCTCGAAACATACTTGTTTGAGCTTTTACTCAGCTAAGATTTCTCTCATTGACGCAATGCTGTAGTTTGTGTCTCTGATTGAATTTTATTTACACAGGTCAGTGGGAGAATTCTCAGCTGAGCAAAATCTCAAAATCAAGTTTGTTTCTATAAGTCTGGGCCAGGTCTGCCAATTAATGTAATTACAAAATGGATTATTTGGTTTTGCATTTACGGTGTCCAATAGACCTAAGATGACCGGGTGGTGTTTCTATTAATCTGTTTTATCGTATGTCATAACCATTGAATTTGTATTCATCACATGTCACCTAAATACTACTACTACTACTACTACTACTACTACTACTAGAAACAATCGAAGGACAATGTAAGGTATCGTTTTGGAAAACGTTTATTAGTGTTTCAATCTGTCAACAGTTCACAAACCTAACCATTAATTGCATATATTTCACTCAATGATGGACATAACCACTTGAACTCCAAAACAGTTCTTGACATCATTGACACATTGATGAAGTCGTCTCTATTAAAAAAGCCATATGCAAATTATAAAAAGTAAGATGTAATGTAAACGTAATGTAAAAATTGATGGTATACTAGTATATGAATTTAGCATTGTAACGTATAAACATCTCCCCACCCTCTCTCTCTGTCTCTCTCTCTCTCTCTCTCTCTCTCTCTCTCTCTCTCTCTCTAG
>JAULBP010095816.1:0-11507 GCA_032355345.1 Lepetodrilus pustulosus | reverse complement strand
CTTCGAAATGATGACAGTTCGTGAAGGAGTGGCCTGGCCAAGAGATCATGACGCTTATATTGGTTAAAGTATTCCGCAAGATCACTTCGAGATGATGACAGTTCGTGAAGGAGTGGCCTGGCCAAGAGATCATCACGCTTATATTGGTTAAAGTATTCCGCAAGATCACTTCGAGATGATGATAGTTCATGAATGAGTGGCCTGGCCAATAGTTGTAGCTCATACATGAACCAATCACAATGTAAAGATCTGTCTGTGTGATACTGTTACCAAGCCATGTTTGAACTATCAAAAAACAATCAATCCTAATAATATTCCATACATGAAAATGCATGTACGAAACAAACAAAAATCTATAACAATACAATCAATTGTACCTTTGCTTTAAAAGGATGTTGGCACTAAACTATTTCTTTTGTCAATCCTGGCTTATACCTTAGTGAATATATGTCAACATTAAAGTTACAACGCAGATAATTAGTTTTTCTCTGTCTGTGTTTAGCAAACTGCAGTGCCAGGCTGACACTGAATGCATTCAGTTCTGTATCAGTTCTGTATCAGTTATGTCAGTTCCTGTCTACATAGTATACAGCTGTACATATATACTAGCTCCTCGCACTGCTTTTCTCTGAACAGAGTTTCTCTCCACTGTCTGTCACCACTTACAACTCCTTACATCATCAGACAGTTTAAGCCTCTCCACCTACCAGAGTTCCTTCAAGTCTTATCGAACAAAAACTCCACATTGCATGAACATCTTGTCATGTTTTTCACTTCTGTCTAACATCAAAGCCAAATTTAAACTGCAAATATCTGCGAGCGAAGCAGTACTGACAAGTTAAGTGCTAACTTTCAACCATTTCTGTGACAGTCATTTACTATGCAGTTCAAGCAGTAAGCTACAAACTTTTAAAGCTGCACCGCCACAAATCCTGGGTTTCTAGTGTGTCAGTTGTAATCTTCGGACACAACTGTGATTGTTTAATCCAATATCCAGCAGTTCCATTTCCATCGATTCATGTAGATCCAACTGTCATTGTTCAATGCGAAGATCCATGTGTGATAATCCACATATCCCTGGTGTGATAATCCACATCTCTGGTGTGATTCGCTCATATGGATCCATTCCAAGTTTACAACCATATCACCAGATGTGACTCAGTAATCCATATATCAATCTGTAATTAATTATCCACGTAATTGACTTATATATCACTCTTTAATCCATGTATAATTTGTCTGTATTATTACTATTAGATATATCATAGGATGCTTTGACTGTTCAGACTATGGACTGTTAAGCATGGATCACTAGTATGGTAGTTTTGACTGTTTTAAGTATTTGTAGCTTTGACTGTTAAGACTATAGGTATCTTTCAGTTGAAACAGATTATGATCAGAAGTTTGCCAATTGTCACTGGAAGAATATTGTTCACTTTCCATTCGTGAAAATTGTTAGAACATTTTTTTTAAAGGAATGTAGCCCCTAATTCATGTGAGCTTGATCCCATCAGAGTGCCACCTTATACAAAACCTGTGTGGCTTACGTTGTGTAGGAAATCACAGATGTGCTGGCGCCCTCTGGGATATTGATAGAGTATTTAATCTTCTAGCTCAGTTTCAGGTTGCCCTCAAGTGCTTCATTAATGTCCAACGCAATCTGTTTACCTGACTGATTACTGTTTGCCATGCTTGTAGTCCTATGCACCTGATCTTAGCTTCTACTTTCACTATTACATAGACTTTGACAACTCTATTTTCACTATTATATAGGCTTTGACAACTCTACTTTCACTATTACACAGGCTTTGACAACTCTACTTTCACTATTACATAGGCTTTGACAACTCTACTTTCACTATTTGACATGGTGCTGATTGATAGCCGTGCCAAGGCTCTGACCGTTCTACTCTCACCATGACACCGTGACAATACTCGGTGACATGGTGCTGAATCTCGGTGACATGGTGCTGAATATCGGTGACATGGTGATGATTCTGGGTGACATGGTGATGATTCGCTGTGATATTGTGCTGATTCTGCGTGATATAGCACTGACCACTGTACCTAAATATAGCAGCCGCACGATGGCTTGTAATTGCAAGACCTGACCATGTCAGCTGTTCTTGGTCGACTTCACGGTCGATGTCGACCAGTCTCTGATTAAAGAAACCAGCAAAGGACCATTATTTCGTACTTTACGAGAACAATTTGAGAAAAATGTCAACATTGCCTCCTTTTCGTGGTCTCGTAAATTGTTTTTGTCCAAGAGAAGGATTAGAACTGTCCATCATCAAGGAACAATTA
The DNA here is from genome assembly GCA_032355345.1 of Lepetodrilus pustulosus. Classification (NCBI taxonomy): domain Eukaryota; kingdom Metazoa; phylum Mollusca; class Gastropoda; order Lepetellida; family Lepetodrilidae; genus Lepetodrilus; species Lepetodrilus pustulosus. The sequence goes on along the minus strand of JAULBP010095816.1, from coordinate 9,200 downwards.
AAAGCATGATCAATGGCCGGTACTGTTCTGTCACGCTTCAATCTATGCGGAGGCACATTGTGAAGACGACAAACGGTTCCTTGTAAAAACCAATCAGTCTTGGGACAGATCTGACATTGATATGGCCACGGACAACACGATTGTTTGTACGTACATAACATCACCATGACGATGTCTTCAGTACAGAAAAACGACCTCTAGGTCTTAATTATAAACTCACCGTACAGAAAGTTTTGTTGTTTTGGAATTATCGGTAAATTATCACTATGGGTAGATTACAGATAAGTATAGGAAATTTTCTAAGATTGTAAGCTATGAACGAAAAAGCTTTTAATGAAAGTATGGGTTGTTTAAAGCCTGGCCCCACCAAGCCTATAATATAACACCATAGGCACTGACAGACATCAATAAACAGCCCAGAATCGTGTCACCGAGAAAACCCACCTCATTAACTCAAATTGAACTATATTGTTACTGTATTAACTATGCTTGTAGTGCAGTGGACAACAGTCTTTATTGAGCTGTACAGAGAGGAATAAGTGTTTAATCAATTAATTAATTACAGCAAATATTGACCTACCACTGTGCTGCTCCACTACCCGATATGATGTGGACAATATGTGGACAAAATGTGGACATATTGTGGACATTTTTTTGCTACACAGTGTGCAAACATATAATATACAAATGATTTAATCACGGAATGCCGGAATCATAGGGTTTTCATGGCTTTGTTAATACTCTCAGGAAGCGAAGAGAAAGTAAAGGCACCTTTCAAAGAAACCGAATGTGATTACGGCATTTGTTAGCATCACTATAACGGCGTTATTTGTAGTTTTATTCTATTGTCGCTGCATGCACTTTCAGAGGTATAAGTGCTTTATCATGTTGCTGTTTTATTGAGCACAGAAAATATTGTGATTGTGGTGTAGCGTCGTTACAATAGGCAACAGTACATGTTGGTGTCGGGATACACAATGTCGTCGGTGTGCCTCAAGGATGTGCATGACGATGCCCTTAGCAGGACACAGTGCCATCACACAGACTAATTACTCAACAACCTACTTTTTTCCCCACCATACATTTTGTTAACATTAATCCCACTTAATTTCATTATGGGAACATATCTGTGCTAAGTTCCTCGCTAATGCCGCTATCTGATCACGTTAGCAATGGCTGCTCTTTAATGGTAGAGGTAGGAAATAGCAACTCATTTTACTAAATGGGAACACATATGGGAAGATTTCTTCTTTGATGAAATGATGAGCCGATGGCTGCTCTACTTTAAGTAACACAAATGTCTGCAGATTCTCATCGAGATATCGGCAATAACGCCGCTCTTCATTAGTACCCAATGGCAGTTGTGCTGGTGAAGCATCTTCTTTATCTGGTGTGCATTGCAGACTATCATCTTCGCAAGATAATGCATGTTTTTTTGCCATATTTTGGTCACGGAGGAAGCCAGGTAATGTACACAAACAAGAATTATTACGTTATCAGGAAGTCTGAAAAATATTTTAAGAATTGAACATTTAATGCAAAATTGAGTGGCAAAGATGTTTAGGATTTATTTGGCTTCACAAGAGATTGAAAAGCAATGTGCTGACTTTAGAGTAAATATTTCTTGGCTTTATATGTTACACAATGTTACATTCACACTGTTACTCCTTGTTACTCTGTTCTTGAAGGGATAACATTGAATCTGTGGCTTGTAATTACACCGTATTTAAATTTAGATTTTACTTTTCTTCCTTGTATTGGCGTATGAGATATCAATGCTTTTACATCTATTGAATTATGATGACAAGTACTGGTATTTTGTCTTGGTGTTGTGCATAAATAAACTCACATAAATATGTTTTACACAAACTGAGCATCTATCAGAAAAGCTATTTTTTATGTTTGGAAACCCCAATTAACTAATCAAATCTGTGTTTTAGGCTTTAAGAATGTACAGCATAATGTTGTGTGATGCATATTTCATTATGAAAAATCATAAAATCAAGCCTTCAATAATGATAGCAATTGTTGCTGGTTGAGTATACTATTTTTTTAATGTGCATATTATTGGTAGTGCATGTTAGAATGATGACTATCTTATCAGGAAATACTTTTTCATTTATTGTGTAGGTCAACTAGCGATATGCCTTTAAACATCTTGTGTTTACTCAAAATTAATCATTCACACCTCTAACAATTACATGTTCTGGTCATAATTAAAAACAGATTTCAACATAACTACATTTTCATATTGGTTGTTACTTTATTATTAATTGCTGGGATGGTTATTAAGTGATATCCTTTTGAATAGATCCTATCCAATAAGAAATACTAACATTTTCCACCGTAAAACACTTAATCATATTTATTCAACATAAAATGGTGGCACATTAGACACTGTCAAAGTCTGGTGATTACGTTCAATGATGGGCATTGTATTACCGAATCCATTACTCCTCCGACTGGCCGACTCTAATCATTATTGTCCAATCGTGCGATACGATCGGTTCATATTCCCCAGCTTATTAAGAAAGCAAACATTGATGGCTTTTTTTCTGATGGATGTGTTTGATACAGGAGTAATGAAGAACACACACAACAATGGAGACGCTAGACGTGCAAACACTTACTTGTTGTTCTCGGTATACTCAGTATATGGGCGTCTATTATTGCTAGTGGGAGTGGAGCTTTAATGCGGTTACCAGAGACTAACACTTCCTTGTCATAGACAGCCATTGAAGGAAGCTCTTTAGCTAATGATGTCCTGCACTATGGCATCAGAATGCAAGAGGATGTAGTCATGTGACCATTACGAAGGGATCTCTCATGTTCAAACAGTAAAGCTGACACTTCGCGCCAAACAGCCAGTAATTCAGTAATGGCACAATGGGTTAGTGTGCTTATTCTTCTAGTTTGGTGCTTGGTCCAGTTCGCTTCTCACCATGTTTTATGATTGATCTTACATGTGTAATACTGGTTACAATGATCACTGTCCTGTTTACGTCCTGGAGAGTCTGGGTTTGAAAGCAACTCCACTGTCCTGAAGCAATATTCAAGGGAATTCTTCACATTCTCATTACTCCATTGTAGCCATTGGCTATTACAAACCTGGTAGAAAACATTATCAGTTTGGGTTTATTGTACCAAAGAAATCTAAAATCAACATTGTGCTCCTTTTCCATGCTAGACTATTCATTAAAACTTCTATTTACTAGATTGACGACCTTATCCCAACAGAATGGTAATCAAGACTTGATTAATTTTGCATGTCACAGTTTAGATTGAATGGACTTAAGTAGTACACAGAATTGTTGAATGATGTATATTTCATGACATCAAATTGAACTATTCAATGTTTTTGAACTGTGATAACAAGAATTGTGATGAGTAAACTATTATTGACTACATTGCTAGGAAGACTAGTTGTCCTCAATAGGTTGTCAGAGGAACAGTTGTTGTCCGAGGAATAGTTGTTGTCCGAGTGTCTGATTGTACAGCTAGTGTTGCTTCAGCTGGTGTGCCCTGCTGTTATCTCACAATCCAAACACGCTGAGAATTCAGTGGTATTCTTGTAGAGGTTTTTTCGCTGATGACAAGACTATTGATGAAAGTGAACTCAATCGAGGACTCACTCTCTGAAAGCTTTTAAAAGTTTACTGCTGGTTATGGATCTAATATCCAACCTTTGACCTGACTACAGAAGGATAAAGCGCCACCTATAAAGAATGTCTTCCTACATCTTCGCGCGACGGTCAATATTCAAGTGCTGTGTTCATCCTGTTCCATTCAGTAAACACAAGGAAGAACTATAGAGACAAGAATGAAAGAAATCTTTTAATTGATTACTCATATTGATATTTTTTCCCTGTTTTTCCCTTCTTCTATCAATCAAAGTTTTGAACTGTTCAAATTCAATTTCATAATTTTATTTTGTAAGTGTCATTTCATTAATTTCTTTCTAAAAGACCATATTTTAATCAATATGATGTTGTTTTCATAGATATTTCATCTAGAGTAATTACCGGTAAGGTTTTATTGGGAAATCATATTGTTTTAATGCTTACACTATCATTTACATTTTGCTGACATCTTTGAAGTCCATTATTTTATTTTTAAACATGTATCATATACATTTCCTATAGGAATACTAAATCCTGAAATCTTTATAGATATTCGTAATATTTCTTGTGTACAAATTTTTGGTACAAATTTATTGATAATCCTTAGCAGAAGACTTGCTGATATATTTATTACGTTTGTGTGTGATCCTTAATGTGAAGTGAGTTACTAGCGCTAGTGTATTCATGTTGTCATTTTATTTACATAGAATTCAGAAAGTATGGAAGCAGTTCTACAATCATTAATACTGACAGACATTCTTGATAGGTGCAGCAAGTTCACAATGATTACAAATCTTTATTCTTTCTAATATTTTATTCATATTTCAGTAAATTCCACATTTAGATTAAAATTGTTAAGTGTTATCACACTTCTGTCTTTAGGCACAGTTTCATTTATTCAAGTGCAATCTCATCTGATGAATTCTCTATGTTATATTTTTTTTCATGTGCAATATCTTTAGTTTCGTCTTCCCTACACAGAAACTGTCAACGTTTGATTAAAAAGTCTTGTATTTGGTTTTTAGCTTTTGACATTCATGTAGTTATATGCCAACACATTTGAATTTCACTTGTTTTTATCTGAATTTCAGATCAATGGTCACATTTTATTGATTGTCTTTAATTTCTCAGATTAACTCTTTGTGTTCATGCCAGTTTCTAGCCATAATAACAACTGGTGCTATTCTGGAAATTACATTTGTTGTCAGGTACATGTAATAGGTTAATTTATTTTCTATGATGGCTTATGAAGCATGGCCACTATATTGTTTCTAGGTGAAAAGCCAATATTATCTGTGGGACACATTGAGCTGGTATACATTGCCTGTTATCAAACGTGACTACAGTTACCATAGTGCATCCCAGAGTCATAGAGTAAAGTGGAACCTCTGATTCGTCTCTGATAGTCCATGGTAGGCGATAACTCGCATATTGCATACTAACATTATCTAAATCTATTTCAGATTTCTGTATCATATCAGAGAATATAGAGTACAAGCGACTACCAGCAAAACTTGTGAAGTGGTAAGTGCCAAATATCAGTTATTTCATCCTTTTCCCGTTTTATCCTAATACAAGTATATGGGTGATAAGTGATGGGATTTTGTCAATAATACATCAATAAAGTTATGTGGGAATATTCTGCTCATGTCAGGCTCCAGTGACCATAGCTTCAGTGACTTTAGTTCTAGTGACCATAGCTGCAGTGACCATAGTCATAGCAACCATAGTGATTATGATGAGTGACTGTAGCTCCAGTAACTATATCTCCAGTGACCATAGGTCCAGTGACTATATCTCTACTGACTATATCTCTACTGACTATTGCTTTAGTGACTATTGCTCTAGTGACAATATATCGACTGACTATATCTCTACTGACTATTGCTATAGTGACTATTGCTCTAGTGACTACTAGTGACTATTGCTCTAGTGACTATATCGCTAGTTACCGTAGCACCAGTGGTCTGCAGTGACATATTGGAGGTCTTGGGTTTTTATTGACATTACATTTGCCAATATTTCCATGCCTTCTGTAATCAATATGACAGAGGACAAGGCCAAATCTATGTACTAGTACAGCATAAATTATTTACAAAGCTTTTAAAATTACAGTAAGACCCACAATGTCAGTACAGATGTAAATTAGTACCATACTGGTCAAGGCCATTTGGGTGCAACAATGCTGTGTAAAATAATGTGATGTGACAGCTGTGACCATATTCATCCTTTTATCATTCTTATCTTAATTAGTTGCTTTCAAAAACATGTAATTACCCCCCATGCCTTTACTATCAATAATATTTACTTATCAACATTGGCAATATGATAAATTATTCTAAATTGTATCCTGAATTTATTAAATAAACCATCTGTAAGGGATGGTATCATATCTAGATGTAATAATGGAATGTTTATGTATACTCTAAGTATATATACCTTACAACTATCACTGCTGGATTCTATGCATGTATCTATCAATGCATTATTATACAGATTATACTTGTATCTTCTTGATATTTGGCTTTTTGATGTTTGTAAATTAATACACTTGAAGATCAAATCTAAACCATAGACTCAGTATGAATGTCTTAAACAATATTAGTTTTATCAGCCATTGCATATCAGCTTCTTGAGGTCAATGAAATACTGAATGATGGAAATAGCAATTTGGCTTTTGGAGATAGATAGTATATTGTCTGTGGTTTTTTAAATGGCCCACTCTTTAATGCTTTGGCTTTCCAAGTCTTTTTAATTAAGGAACTATATCTATCCGTTCATTTCAACAAATATCAATATCTGACTGATGGCTGGAAGGACTTGAAATATTTAATATACATGTATATCTGAAAATGTCCTGCTCGTATTCCTCATTGTCCTGCCAGGATATGTAATTGTCCTGTAGTCCTGCACACACCCAGGTGAATATAGTGTAAAGTGGGAGTGTGAAGTTTACCTGGCTTAAGACCAATTGTTCCTGTGAAGATTAGATATGGGAGTGATTTATGTTCATGGAGGAACCCATAGCTTGTAGAGACTGGTACAGTCTGGATCTTATCTGAACCCATAGCTTGTAGAGACTGGTGCAGTCTGGATCTTGTCTGAACCCATAGCTTGTGGAGACTGGTACAGTCTGGATCTTGTCTGAACCCATAGCTTGTGGAGACTGGTACAGTCTGGATCTTCTCCCACAGAGCCAACATTATCCTACGAGAATCCCACGCTTTATGAGTAATGGCTTTGATGGTGCTCGGATCATCTTGTAGGACATAGTCCTGGTCAATACGTATCTCCGTATCTCCATATCTCTATCTCTGACTGATACGACTAACAAGATGTCAGCCGGATGTACCTACAACTCTTCTTGAAGCTGAAACATGACATCATGAAAGTTAGCCATTTCTCTTATTTGCTTGTAATTGGTTGTACGTGCTGCTGAGTGTGCTTCATCATAGGACGTTCTTACAAGGTTGTTTCCCTCTTTACCACCTAATTGACTGGAGGCATGGTGTTCAGAGTCACTGATGTCTACAGCCACAAACTAGTACTAATGGTGTAGATGTATGTTTCTACGTATTGCCGTGATCCCATTTAGTCAATGTATCAAGGCTCCTTAGCTGCATGTTTTTGTGTTCAAATTCATGATTAATTTACATTCCTAATATGACAGTAAAATAGGAACCAAATATTTCATTGCTTGAAAATCCTAGTGATGTTCTTTGCATAGTTACATATTATTAATACAGGAGAGCTTCCACCATGTAATAGTGATAACTATATGTAATTTAGTTGTTATTAACTGGTTTAATACCGGGTATGTTGTTATTAACTGGTTTGATTCCCACCTTGGTCTATCTGCAGTCTATCTAACTCTCATATATTGGTTTCATTTGGAGAACTGCTCCTTATACTGAAAGATTGAGAGCAATATTTATTGTTCACATGTTTTATGGACATGGGCAGGGATACTTTAAGTATCACCAAAGTGTTCTGGCTCATCTTCCTTCCACAAGCAGGCCCATCAGATCACTGAAACACAGGAAAACCTGCCCCATTCTCACTCTCTCACGCCAATGCTGAATACAATTTTATTGCAAATAGCTTTCCTGTCAACTAATTGTTTTAAAAGTACAGATTATTGCAAATGGCATTCCTGTCAACTAATTGTTTTAAAAGTACAGATAGATAATGGCAATTGATGAAGTTCTCTCCCATCCTGAAGGTTACCCTGGAGACGTACAAGGACAGTTTTATAGAGTTCTCTCCCCTATTAAAGAATTCCCCCGAGCAACAAGGACAATTTTATCTATTAACACAGAAAGGTGAAGGTCATTAAATTAATTTCTGCAACATACCTGGCAACTGAGTGGTTTGCTTTGCCAGTCAGCTAGTGCTTAATAATAAGGATGTTTGATCTACAACATATGAACTAATGCTTGTTTATGTGTACAAAAATATACAAAAAAACACCGTTCATTGAACTTACGAGGATAATTTAATTTTAAAGATCTTTTTAGTGTTAAAGAATAAATAAAGAATATTTTGGGTTGCGCATTGGGGTGGGGATTACTTTTGAGGATGATGGCTTTATACCCAAGACTAAATTCCAATTCCATTATTCTTTGTATCTTGACTTTGCTAAATTCTTGGTTTGCGTGTGCATAATGTCTGGAATACTAAATAAGGAGATGTGTCAAAGAGCATTGTTTGGCGGATGCCCTCGAGGACCTGGCCATGGCCTCACTCGCAGGGGAGGGTTTCCAAGATAAAAGTATAATTTTAAGGCAATTATATGAAGAATGGTCCCAATCCATGTCTGCTGGTCGACTGGAGAAGCTCCTAACAGGGATTGAAGTCAGCTAACAGTAGTAATTACTTGGCTTTACAAACTCCTCACACCGCTTGTGATCATCGTGGCATCTTTTATCTCTGGATGAGGAATTGTGGGTATTGGGGCAGTGATGTCTCGTGGGGTTTATGATACATCTTCTAATAATGTCAACACATGTTGGACTTTGATCTCTGTTTACAAGCACACTTGATTTAACGGGATTTCTCAATATTTCACTATTGATCTCAGTTATTTTGAAGATTTGGTTGCATTTTTTATTCGCGTTTAGGTGAAAGATTCCTGCTTCAGTGTTAAGCAACAAATCACTCAGTCATTTTTTCCTATTTTATAGCCAATCAGTTTTGGAAAGGCCTCATCATTTGTCATGACTTCAAAGAACTTTGTATGAAATATTAAATTTGATGATTGACATAATTCATTTGATTTGTTATTTGCTTGTTAACAAGTTAATTGATTGCAAGAGTTGGCATATTCATGAATTCTGAAATATGATCTTTACATATTTTTTATATTATTTCTTTTTGTAATGGGGTTTAGAGTCGCTTTCTAAAATCTTTCACTAACATCACTACTTGTCAGTTTAGGGCAGGAGGAAACCCGCAACATCCGTAGCGCTTAATGTTGCAGTAAAACTGCGAGGACCGGCTAGTACTGACAGACCAAGGATGATATTTGTATTGCCACTCTACAGACAGTGCATCCTATCAATATCGCGTCAGAAATGTAAC
>JAULBP010095805.1:0-11508 GCA_032355345.1 Lepetodrilus pustulosus | reverse complement strand
TGGCATTTTGCCAACTTATATAACGTAGATTAAAGCACACTTTTTTCCATTGTTCTTACACAGAACTATGTTAGAATAATTGTACTATTTAACAGCATACAATTTTATGAGAGTGTCATAAATATTTGGTTTCTATTACCGGTAGATATACAGGATAAAATCAGAAAACACATATCATCTTCCCCAGTATCAAATACTCTTCTTATTATAATAACTCGGGTAAAGTTGGGTAACGTGGTTACCACTCAGGTAACTTGGTTGCCTGTCTACATTTTTGTAACTGCTGTCGTCATCATTTTTCTTTGAAGCTTTCAAACTTGTCATGCATTGTGGATTTAATGATGGCAGTCAATCCAGTGAATGTAATCACATTTAGGAGTCTAAGTTGATATCAATCTTTTTGACATGGATACCATCCCTGGGGAAACGTGCAACACTCGTGTGATAAATTAACCCCTTGTTAGTTGCACCTAAGTATGCAGGGGTCATCTCCAAAGAAAAAGGGGAGATTTATCTTGGGTGAACGTAGTTTGACCGCTGGAATCTCTCATGACATAATCCAGTGGATTTAGAGTCACTTCAAACAGCAGCACTGGTGTTCCTCCAGTGAGATTCTGAAATGTCGTTGTTAATCTTTGTCATTTCACACATGATGTTGTTATGATGAGATAATGGTTTATGTAAGTTGAGTATAGCTTGACTTCATCATTATACGGTATCAGATGTCAGATTGCAAAGTGAATTGAGAGGTTATTTACTCGAGGCTACTGATGAAAAGCCTTTAAAAAATATGTCTGTATACTTTGCCAAGCTGGGTATCCTTTCACGAAGCTCTCTTATCTACTAAGAGACTGGTAGCGCTCTCTTAGCTGTGTATTAGCTATCGGCAAAGCCAGCACTACCACTCTCTTAGTGGATAAGAGAGCTTCGTGAAAGGATACCCAGGTCTATATGGGGAATGTACATTAAAGTGTTGTAAAAAGATGATGATTCTTGCATTTCTTAAAGGCATACTATCACGGCTGGTTGACCTATATAATGGACACAAGATTTCTATCTGAGACTACTTACACTTGATTTCTCCATAAGAAAGTTGTTATTTACTGACATTCTTATTCCCCAGCACTTGATAGTTGTCATAAAATTCATATTTTATATGTGAAGGAAACAGTGGTAACAATATTATTTCATAGTACAACTTTAGAGCTATGAATCCCCTTGTGTTAACATAAATAAAGCAAAAAGATCTACTATCATATTCAGGTTGTCATAACTGGCAAACTCCAAAATGGCATGTGGAAATTAAATTTTGGTTACCATACAGTGGTGGAAAGGTTTGGGAAATACAAACATGATTATTTTTATGTCAAGTGAATGTACTTTGCAGTTGTAGCATAGAACTAGTCCAAAACAATCAAAAATATCTGTGATATTATGCCTTTTATGCACACTGTATCATTGGATCCAAATAAGAACATATTGCAGTTAATGTGGTTAATGTAAAGAGATATCTTGAATTGTATCTAAAAAAATATTGCTCACTAGTTTTCAAATGGATGAAATATTTGTGTATATGGTACAGGTGGCTTCACTATTCTTTATTCCTAATGCATTTTAAAGTATAGCACATTTTTTCAGTCGAGCTATATCATTAGATCTACATTTCTATGATGACTATGAATGAAATTGGGCTCAGAAAGCAACTTTGTCTCATCGCGATATCGCCAATAAACAAGGACCCAATTGAATTTCATTGGCAGTTCTTATGAAAAGAATTGGGCCCAAAAGGTAACCCTGTCACATTCCAAATCCATCTGCTAGAGTACAGAGCAATTACCATTGTGATTTTCGGAACAAGGACCTATTTAATTAATAAGCTAACATATGTAGAGAATAAAATCTGGCTTTCAAGGATCATCCCATTCAATCTTCTCTACCTGTTTGATGCATTGAATTTTGCCACTCATTGAAAACACACCCTAAGGTACATTATTCATGAAACATGGGGCCGTCCAAAAGGAATATGTGTCTGTTGAACATAACCCAATTCAGATTGGATTTGTAGTATAGGTGGTTCTTTAACCAGCCAAACTTTCCTGCTCGCTTACCAATTTAATCATGACCTTTACGTGTATATAACAATGAATTCTGAAATCTGGGCGAATTTTCCTTTTATTTTTTTTCACGGGGCAAGTACATCGATGTGCCCTCTTCAAGTTGCCTCCTCGGTGTAATGAAGCCATTGGAGTACATACCTGTTTACTGGCTCGGACAGGCTGGACAAACATGGTGGACTGTAACGAGAAACTTGTAGCTTCACTTTCCTTTGATAGACTACTTCCACGTTTTGTCACAGTCTCAGCATTGTTTACTGTCTATATGGTTGGCGAACACCCACAAGTAGCGTACTGTGTAATCCTAAACCTTCCTATTGAAAAGGTTCTAAAGGAAGATATTTTGTTGACCAACATATACAATTGCTTTTGTTGTATATACATGTATATTCTGTTTTGCTCAAAAGAGGAGTTGATACTTTAAAAACCAATGTTTGGGTTAATTCTTATTTCAGTTTGAATATTGCTGGCTCATTATAAAGATATCATCAGTACATGTAATATGATGTTATGCCTTATGGAAACTAAGTTACGTGATTTTATTTCTAAGATGAAAAAAAAATGTTTCCTGGAGGTCTGTGGTTTGAGTTAAGTCTGTTGTAGAGTGTGGGAAACTAGGTATATGGCCTCTGGCATCACGACTGATTTCAATTTCGTCAGGGCAACATTTGACATGCAATGTTCTTACAACAAACGAAAAACACATGCAGGTTTTCAAGGTATTTCAATTGAGACATCTGATCCATACGTTATAGAGAGGATTGAATCTGCTTATTCCATGGATAACCTTTAGAGCAGGTTTGGTAAAATACTTTTCTCAAAATTGTAGTTTGTTTCCTATTACTGATTTAGGTATTGCAGGGTTTGCAATTAACACTCGCCTACTAGCCCGGGCCATTTCTCCCAATGCTAAAGGCCGGTATCCTAAGGGTGAATAGAAATTCATATAATTGGGCGGGTTCGTTTTAAAGTTAGTTTCTATCTCTGTATTACTAATTTAGATATTACTAGTTTAAATCAGAGACATTTAGAGCAGTCATAATGCCATGTCAATTTTCTTTGTGGTTTTGATTCGGATTGCCAAAATGAAATGTGACACTATTGCTGCCGTGAGTCAGGAATGCAGCCTTGACCATTGTCACTGGGCACTGGAGGTATTAACATAGATGTCAGAACCTGCCGATGTTTCTGGATTAATCCTGAACCCACTGGTCTTAGGGTAGGATACGGTTGGACACACTGGTCTTAGCATAAGGCAAGGCAGGGGATTCTAACTAGTCTTAGGGTAGGGTCAGCGGAACATAGGGACTGAATGAAAACTTCCAAGGAGTTACTTCACCTTTTCACCCCCTCTTTGAAGTGGCTGAGGCCCTCTTAGGCTCTGGTGGTCCCTTATTGTAGGAAATTAGGGCCAGGCTTTTATTGAGACGCTGGGATTTTTGTCATCGTTATCCGCGTTGAGAGTTTCGTACCTAGATGAGTGGTCCTCAGAGGTACGAAGGGAGGCGGTATGTGACACGTGAATAACTGAGATAAAGATCGGGGATTAGGGATTATGGTAGTGATAAAAAAATCTGGTGGAATTTATGAAAATGGGCCGATATGCTCAGAAAGCTCTTGCTTGGTATTTCTTAATTAGATTGGAAGCATTGATAGTGTCAGTTTTACATCAATCCAATTGAAAGATACAGTCGTGGAATGTTTGTGTAAATACTACAAGTTGAACTGATTCAATACATGTTCAAAATAAATACGAACATATATCTTTTAATGTATACATACTAGTGTAAAAAAATACAAGATGTTATTACCAGTACATGTATTCCTAAACACATGGTTTATTTAAAAATAATATATTTTTTTTATTGTTTTATCTATTTTCTTTTATTATTTTTATATTTATTTCTATTATTAATTTCTATTTTTGTATGCTCTTTTTTATATTGCTACATGTATGCTTCATAATGTATTTTTTTCCTTCAGGTCCAAAATTAGCTAAAATTTTTATTTCATAAACAAAATGATATGTTTTTTTTATAAATCATTTTGTCACATTTCAGGGCAGACGATGGCAGGATTATTTGTGCGGAAATGTCCGTGTCTACGTCCGCAGATTGAAGAGGATGTTCGCGTGTTGGATTACCGTCACTGTAGTCTCACCGACGTACCTGGAGAAGTTTTCAACTTTGAGAGAACATTGGAAGAATTGTACGCAGACTCTAACCAGATCAGGGATTTGCCACGCGTAAGTTAATTCTACTGTAATAAAGCAAATTGTAGGCAAGAAATATCTGAGGTGTTTGTTTTGGGGGCCTTATTTTTAATCTAATATTTCTTATTTGTCGCAAATGGGTGAAAGATTCCTGCAAACTCCATAATAATAATCTTATTTGGAAACAATATTTAATTTTATTTTTCATACACATATATCAATTTAAGCTATTGATATTTCGACTCTCTGTGATATATTTAAGTGTGTGTTGTTTTCATTGAATTGCTCTGAGCATGGTGAATAGCTGTTGTTGTGGTCAAATGGAGAAAGGTACACATTGATTAAACAACAAAGACATAAATCCACAACTACAAGGTTGTGTAGACTTTCATGATCCATGCCGTCCCATTCGGTACCATTGTTTTTCTGTCCTCGCGTAAAATCCGAACCATCAAATGGTCAAACCATATACCGCCATTCTACTTTATTGAATTCCCATAGGTAGTTTTATGCCTGATTACCTGCAATCGTTCCATTCATATTCGTCACGTATACCTCTAGGATTGATTTCACGGCTTTCGCGAAACGGTCTGTAAGCTTAGACTTGGGCACGTCATTGTGCCGCCTGTTTCGTGAGCCATTGCCAGATATACACAAAAAAATTGCTGGGAACTCATGTGTAGGTCTTGTATCTTCAATAGGAAGACCCTCGGACCGAGTGGGGACTGACTGAGTTTCTCACGAGGGTGGCGGTGACCCCCATGTTGACTTATACAGAGGTCACACCCGTTATCTCAAGCAGGTCGCCCGTGTTTTAATCGGTTTGCATATTGCAACGTGACTACAGCTTGAATCTTACCTGCGTATAACGATCAAGGTGTACTCAGAATTGTGTGTTTTAGAAAGTAGTACACAATATGACATGAAACTTGTTGTAGGCACTTACAACCAAGACTCTTGTATTTGCATACTGATTTTTTTAAAAGATATTTATCGAGATTCAAAATTTACCAAGAGCACCTGCTCTGAAAGTTAATTTTAAAATTATTATCAGTTTGGAAAATAGCCAAACTGATGGTAAAGTTAGCCAGCATTGCTCGAATGTTGTCAGTATCAAGTTTGAATGTTTATTGTGAAGCTTAAAACTAAAATATTTTATTATCTATGGAACAACTATGTGATCAACAATTGATTTATGAATATGACTTAATTAACTCTCTCCATGCTGAAGGCAACTGGAGATTCCCTAAATAGCAGTGCATGTGCCTAATCCAGCAGGGAGAGGGTTAAACTGTAATAATTACAATTTCAGTATTTACCTACTATATAATCTTTTCAGTGCAAACATTGTTAATACTTTATTAAAATAGCCTAATACTCTGGCTGAGCTAATGTTAGTGATTTGATAGTTTGTTTTGATATCTTGTATTTATAAATTTTGATATCTTGTATTTATATTTTTTTGATATCTTGTATTTATAAATTTTGATATCTTGTATTTATGTATTTGTTGATATCTTGTATTTATAAATTGTATTTTACGCTGCACTCAAGATGCTTTCATTGATCCACTTCCATTTTAACTTTACGAGTAATGAAAACTAATGATTGTCGCAAAATTTAGAATTCCTTTGATCTTGTGTGTAAAGAAGACCCAGAGGTGATGGTCATATCAAGATGTGCCCCAAACAATGTCAAATCTCATCAGATAAAATTTGGTCAAACCTTCTTGATACATCTGAGAGAACATATCTTTATCAGTGAGAATTTGTCCCAATCAGAAACAACTGTCTCTGTCCAAATGAACACAAATAGCTGCTAAAAGCTCCATGTTGGTGGCCATCTTGAAATTCTTCATCTGATTGTTATGTTGTCTGTCTTCGCCCCTGTAGTCCAGATGTTATCAGTTGTGCCACATCACGATAGGCTCGTGGAGCCATTTAACTTTGAAGAACATCTCTTAAACATTTTTTACCCAGATGGATCAAGGTAACGACCCAAAGATATCCCACCTTTTTGAAACAATTTCTGCTTCGTTGACCACGAGGTGAAACAAAATTTTGTCAGCTCGCACTTGCCTTGATGTTATCTATTGACAATCGTATTCAAAATCGCAGATAGCTCGATTGATAACTTAAAACACATTTTGAAGCATATCTTTTGCCTGAAAAGATTTTTCTAAAGCTAAGCAGTCTAATTTCAACTTTGATGTATGAGTTCAATATTTCTGAAAGGCGAGATATTTAGCATACCTAAAACACATTTCAATGAGTTCTTGATCAAAGTAACATGACATTTCAAGTGCAAAATCATATATTTATTAAAATGCTTAGAAATGAAAATTAATGACTACTTAAATGGATATTATAATTTAAATGTTATAATTATGAATCATAAAATATATTTTAACTTTTATGTTTATTACCAAATACTAATCTGTTACTTATAGACATGACAAATGATGTTTTTAATATTACCAGTTTGACATCTTTCCCTCTATACATGGGAGAATGACATGTATATATAGGCTTTGTAAACATGTACATGCATGCATTGATGTAGAAAGACTAAACAAAACTCTTGGAATGCATTGAAATATTATATGGCAGCCATGTTGAAAATGCACCCCAGTGCTTTTGTTATTCATCCATTGTAAATAAATCTCTCAAGTAATGGAACACTAGATATATCAACATGATACAATATCCATATTACCGGTACTCTATCATAGAGTCTATGTCAGTTATTGACCTTGTTATGACCTTGAACTAAATTTATACATATCTTTTCGAAATATAAAACTTTTTAGTCACAAATACGCAGACCTCAATTAACATAATGTAATGAATTCTTAAAATTTGAATATAAGTATCAAGTTGACTATAGATTGATTATGAAGCCTTGCACTAGTTTCAGACATTACATTCAGTGCATTTACATGTTTAACCCACTCCCAGCTGCATAGGCACATACACTGTTCTTTAGGGCATGTCTGGTTGCATCCAGCATGGAGAAGGTTAAATGTATCTTTTATTTCTACAGAATTTTCCAACTAAGTTGTGTATATTTTAATGTAGAAAGTCATGCAGTTAATATATTGACATTTAATATATTAAAAAGCATATTTACGTACAGTGCCCCCTCAATATAACATGGTCTGATACACAGCGGATTCGGATATAAGGTGGGGATCATACGTGGATACCACTTTTTATTTTCGTTATTTCTCTGTAATCATCATATAAGGCGGGTACTATAAGGCGGGGGTATATCATGGACCCCAACTTCAGTGTTATATCGAGGGGACACTGTATATTAATATTTATTTAAGATAACAAATAATTTTAACATCCTTCAATGTACAGCTTTAACTCAACATTCTTGCCATTTATCTTGAAGTAATCTATAAATGCACTATATTGAAAGTAGACAGGCCGCTCAGTGTCAAACTGTTCTGACTTCAGTTTGAGTTCTATTCTTTATTTTAATACTTGCATTAATGTGCAGTCTCTTTATTCATCAGCTCCTGATTCAAGTCCAGTGTCAATATAGGAATACAAATACGATGTGTATCTCTATAGATAGACCATGTTTCTGTATCGCTGGCTTGTTTTGATCTGCTGTCTTCATGTGTATATTTGACCATTAGATTGATCTGTAACAACAGGCATAGTTACAGGCAAAAACCGAAGCTAAGTATACATTTGGTGCATGATTCCTGGCTATGACTTGTTGACACAAATACGGCGTAAATGTTTGCATTTTATTTTTTTATGAGAAGCTTGTTGTATAAACTTTGAGGCCATTATAGAAAAGTCTGTGAAGGAAAATTGACAGCTTAGAAATTATATTTGGCTCATTGATAATTATGAATTATTTATGTCATTTGGATAAGGAAACAGTTATATTTGTCTGGATGATTATGAGTTGGTAAGGGATTTGTTTGAAATAATCACTGACTGAATTAAATATATTCATTATGCAACCAACTATTGAAATACATGTACTAGACTTTTTGAGTAATACTGTATTATCCATAATTTATTAGGCTTTAATAATTTAATTTGTATCAATGAAATGACTACAGCTGTCATTGCAATTCTGCTTTGGGGCATAATTATTGATCATGCCATAATGTCAATGAATGTCATATTTGAGTTTAAATAAACTCTCATGTAAGGATTAACTTAATAGTTATATTAGGAGTACGTATATATATAACAATCTGTTAAAATTGAATACATTTGAAAAAAAGTAAATGTATTTGTTTAAATGCAAGTTAAACTTGTTATAAACTTACTCATAGGTACACACTTTTATTTGGTCTCACTACCCGGTAATAACATATTTGGAGAAATATCACTGTAATAACTACGTACACAGTACAACCATTTCTCAGAATCCTTTAAAAATGCCAATGCATGTGATGCACTCTTAACCCTGTCCCTGCTGGATTACGCAAATACACTGCTGTTTAGGTCATCTCTGGTTGCCTGCAGCATGGAGAGGGTTAAACAGGACCATGTCGATCCTGGGATTTTAACCCAAATTATTGGATTGCGTGTCCAACGCTTTACTTACTTGGACAAAGGGGTAACCCACTGACTAAGACCAGTAAGATAATGTGATAACACACCCAGCTAAAATATATTTTTAAATATATGTTTTCACATGCATCTTATACTATTTCGTAGGTGTGATGTATAATATATACAAATTTCACATGAGTGATGTACTATTAATATATTTTACATGCAAGATGCACTATTTTGTGTAAAGTTTTTATATGCGTAAAATAGTATGGATTATGTATATTTTTCACATGTGTGATGTAATATATTTCACATGTGTGATGTACTATAATGTATATATTTCACATGCGTGACGTACCGTACTATTATGTATATATTTCACATGCGTGATGTACTATGATATATATTCTCCACACACAGGAGCTGTTCTATTGCCATGGACTACGCAAGTTGACGATCAGCGACAATGAAATCAAGAGTATTCCCCCAGCCATCTCCAGTCTTGCTAGCCTCGAGGAACTGGACTTCAGCAAAAACGGTAAGAATGTTGATTCCAGAGTCAACATTAAAATACAAAATTAATTATTAAGTCGACGCCGACTTCATCATCATTGACCACAACAAAGACTTCATTAACCTTCCCCTGGCTAGAGGGAAGTGAAAATCCCCAGTGATTTAGATAAACCCACGATAAAGAGGCATTAAAAAGTGAACAGGACTGAGTCGATATCTGTTTGAACAAACTTGTTTACAGACAACACACAGAAAAAAGTAATAACTCATCTCAGCGGCCATATCTCATGTAATTAACGACAGATCGGAAATTCGTTGTCTACTTGCATCGACCGAATCCAATATGTATGAACTGATTCAATGACAAGCAGCTGAATCGGTCATCGATTTGCAAAGATGTGCATTGTGCTTATGCATGTCGACGGCATTAATCCATTAATATCAGTGAATAATTGAATGGGCAGTGTTGGTGGACATCTTACTTAGTAATTAGAGTGTGTTTGATAACATCTTGATGGACAGACTGATTGTGTTTCTCTGTCCCCTTGGGAATTTTCTATGGAGATTTGATTTGAAGACAAGTAAGATCAGTACATACAATAAACAAGAGGGATGAGCAAAGAACACGAAGATTAAATGTCTATTAAATGAATGAAGTCGCCTATTTCAGATAGAAGTAATTTCAATAAAGATTACTGAAATGAAGTTAAATTCTGAAAATGTATGTTGTTCTTGAAGGGGAAAAAATAATGTTTCATTACATTATGTATTTACACTGATGTGCTATATCAATTAAATACATTTAAAAACTAAATTTATTATTATTATTATTATCAGCATTATTATTTTACTCATAAAAATATTATTTTAATAATTATTATTATTTTAATAGTAATTATGACTTGATTTTAACTTGACAACAAAGAGATATTGAAGCCTCTAAATGTAAACAATAGAGACATACAAAAATGTTTGGATGAAAATAAAATTAGTATCTAGGTGAATATCCTTACTGGTAGGTTGCCATTGTCCAAGGGAGGTAACATATTAAATGCATACCGGTATTAGGATTCTAAGTTATTCTATGCATTGATTAATTTCTTGATCTCATGACCTAAATGTTCATTCACCAGTTTTTTTATTTTATTATAGTCATGTATGGGTGAATTATTCCCGCTGCGACAAAACAATTTGCTCTCACAACAATTTTCTTCCTATGCCTTCAAAATGACCTTTTTTTACTGCGCAATTTAAACAAAAAATCCTTTCATCAAATGTCCTTTCCAATTGTATTCTACGATTAAAGTATTTTCTTATCTGTGAGCATTTACAAGAAATGGTTTAATCTCTGTTGCTGTAATAACCCCAATGTATTGTTCTCTCAGTAAGTAAGAATTGTATATACAAGTATATAATGTACCCTGTCTATATTGGCAGTCTGCCCATGGTGTTTGTTTAAACCCCCGTCTCGTGAAATCTTAATTCAAATCAATAACAAGTATACAGCTGATGAAAGATATAGAGTTCGCGAAACTTAAGTTTTCTTAACTCGAGAGAGATTCATTTGTGATTTTTTCTTTATATCAAAAGCTAGGGTTGCTCAGGTTTTGTTATGGGGCTAGAAATATGCTTAATATAATAATAAACTAATTTTAATACCACAGAATAAATGTGAACTTATCTGCTTTGATCTTGCAGATAAGTTCCATATTTATATTGAGAGTTTAATTTCGAGCGGATACAGTTTATGAGGTCACGACCCCAAGGAGGTCGTTTCAGATTCATTTATCAATGTTAGTACTTGATCAAATATTATTAATTTATGTTGGAAGCTATAGTAACAGGTTTATTTGTTTCCTTCTTATGGAAATTATTCAAATGTGACAGTTTGTTTATCGATAACGATTTCCATACTCCAAAATGAGCCGCTAATAAGAATATGATTAACACTTTTATTGCCTGAGATTATAGAATAGTGATTGTGATTACTTCAGCACATAGAGGGTTAAATTGACATTTTAGAATATGTTAATTCACCACAAACGTGAATGATTTGTAAGGTACAGTGCCCCCTCGATATAAGGCTGCTCGATACAGAGCGGATTCGGATACAAGGCTGGGTCAGATGTGGACCCCA
>JAULBP010095804.1:0-20295 GCA_032355345.1 Lepetodrilus pustulosus | reverse complement strand
TCCATCACATATACCCAGTATGTTCTATATAAGTTCCATCCAAATACAGACTCCTCATTCAAGGGGTTGTTATGATGATGGCCCAAGAAATTTATTTTTATTGTCATTGATGATGAGCTCGTCAGTACATAGCTTCTCATTAGACAAGGTTACAAACAATACTTACTTGCTCTTAACTTTTATTGATGAGTATAATATCTCCTTGATAAGTACCCCAAGGAATGACTGCAATTAAACATTGAGGATGTGTTGGAATTAGACTTGTACACAGACCAACGGTATCCAGGAAGTAAAAAAAACAACGAAAATCATTAAGAAGCCAACATTAACTGTATGGATTACGAGTGTAATGAAGTATGTTTTTATATATTTAGTCCACAAAATGACTCTTTATCCAGGTGAGTGAGCACAGTGTTATTAAACAGCAACATTGTTACTTACAAGTGTTTTGTTTGAGCATTAAGACAAGTATGTCCAACACACCACTGGCAGACCAGTGGGCGATGATTAGGCAGACCATAAAATACTTACGTTTGTTTGTTTATTCATGCAGTGGGCTGAGCCACTCTCATCACCTCTTCTTTGAAGGTGGGTTTACTGCCGTCTAAGTGATGTAATGAGTAGTCGCAAGGGAAATACTACTGGACAACTTTTGTGTACAGTTGTAGTCTTCAGGGAAATAGGTTTTCAATGTTAATGTATTGGGTGTAGAGGATGTTTTTGGGGTGAATAATTCAATATTTGATAAAATTAGGAGATTTATTGAGCTTGGGACACCTCAACATGATTGCTTCACACTTGAAAGCTTAACGCCGTCGTATTAAATCGTCAAATTTAATTTACTTGCAACTTTATCAGAATATGTGAAGACTTTCATATAATTCTTGTTCGTGTACTATCTGAAATTCATTCAGTGAATTCAATGTTGATATAACATTTTTTTGACTGGTCTCGTAGCCATTGCAAAGGTCTACCAAATATTTCAGTGTCTTGCAAAGAAAGAAAAAAAAAGAATAAAAAAGTTACGTTCTTTAAAGTTTATCCTTCAATCGATACGTGTGCCTCATCTAAGAATATAATCTTAACTAGTCATTGACGGACTGCCACTCAGATGTCTACTGAACTAAATACCCAGAGGAAGTTGAGGCCATTAGATAGCATACTTCTTTAAATGAAATCTGTCAACATATTTGTGATCCTTCTCAAATTACCAACGTATGTTTTTTAGTGCTAAATGTAGGCACCCTTTCACCATTGGCCCAAGGGATTGCGTTTACCGAAAATGCTGCCAGATTTGTGATAATACGATGGACCGAAATTCAAATAGCACTTTCCTCACAACCAATTCCTAATAGTGTGTCCGTCACACTGCTTTCCATAGAACAATCTTTAATAGCATGTCTCTCATGTGACATTCAAGTTTGAAATGTATCTGCTTTGTATCTGGGTTTATAAAAGGTGGAGATTAGTTGTCACTTAAGCAGTAGCATGGATCTGGATGTGTCGAGTCCAGGCTTGGGGGACAGGTTCTAGGACGATGGAGCATGGTATAATATTGATCTTCCCGTCTGAAGAGTTCTCAGCCGACTACGGCCAGATTGAGTCCGCAAATAAATGGTACAAGAATCTCGAGATTACCTGTCGCAAACCCTGTGACACTTAATGGCAGACCACGACACTTATGGCAGAGACAAAACCTATAGTTTTTCCTCGGTAAGCATCTGCCAATCTGCCTGTCAGGGTCAGAGGCATTAGCCACCATATGTAGAACCTCAGAGTACCTTTGGGAATGTTGTGGACCAGTCTCACAATGATGGAAAAATATCTTATCCTTGAACAGATATTGGTCTTTTTTCATCTTGACAGCCTGGCAACAAGTCTTAACCAATAACGACAACACTCATTTCAGTGTCCAATTTCACTTAGACTGTTAGAAGTACAATTCTTGATGAATTCTGCCATTTTTTATTTAGTTTTTCCATTCTTCAGTTGCATTCTAAATGGAAATGTATGCAAATAATAATAATATTTACTTTAGAACATTTCTTATAAAAAACATTAAAGTGTTCTTTTTTTCAAAGGAAGTAGTTAAAAAAATTAACAACATTGTTCCACTTCCTCTTGGCTGTAAAATGAAGTATGATGTATTTTCATGGATTGAAAGTGTGACTGTTTGAGTTTTTCATGTTTGAACAAGCAATAAAAGCCATCTCTCTTTGGTAATAAACAGTTAACAAATCAGCCCATGTCTTCTGCACATCGTTGAGTAAGCTTCACCCACCAATCTGTCTGTCGACTGGCCCTGATGAGAATAAATGAGGGTAAAAGGACGAAAATTAGAGGCCCCCAGATGCTGAAAAAACGCGCTGGCTTGTGGAAAAACTCTACGTTCACTACATCACAAGTGACAGGCAGAAAATTACCTCCCTTCAACCGAGTAGTGAAGGAAGTGAGGTAATGCTGACCTTGTAATTAGCAACCAGCTGAAAGACACACTGTAGCACGGTAGCACGTATTTCCGGGCGCTAGGCTTGGCAGAAGTAATGGTTTTAAAAGACTAATGTGTCGCCAAATACCGCTCTGATCAAATGAATTTTGAGGAATTAAAAAATGTGTAGACAAATACTGTGTAAATAATGCAGTAGTGGTTGTTGTCGCAGTTGAGGGAGAAAGAGAGAGATGTCCATGTTGGTAGTATCTTCCTGACAACAGGCAAATGTAGGGACAGGTCATAAATTTATTTCATTGCATATATATGAAATATTCCTACTGTGACAAAAATCACTAGTTCAGTCATTAATTCATAAAAAGAATTTGTATATTTAAGAGTTTATAGTTTTATTGCAATGCTTAAAGTTACATGTTCTAATTTTTTAGTTCCATTATTTCAAGATACATTTGTTTGTATATTCATTTCATTTATGTAACTCCTTGTTTTATGATAACAACAATGTTTGATGCACAGAAACAATATTGTTTCATAATCATTTAGAATAAATGAACATCATTTTCAAAAATGCATAAAACATTTTTATATTCATCCCAATTTCCATAGTTTTATTCAAAATTGAGAACATTCATCCAAATTTACATAGCTAAATTATTCAAAATTTAAAGCGTTCGGTATCTGGCTGAAATTGCCGTCCATCATGCAAGATCTTCGCATGTATGTCTAGTTGATGTAATTTAGTTAAACCATCTTATGATTGGATCTACTGAAGTAATCTGGCTATATTATGGGAATTTCTTGTTTTATTATCAGATTGCCTAAGGCCCACAATCTAATCCCAGCCTACCATCCTAAAGGTTGTAAATAACAAAATCCCATTTCACGAGGCAGTGGATACCAAGGGATTGGCTAAATAAACTGGCACGAGATTGCTAACTGAACGCTAATGGGAAGATGTTGATGGAGGATGGCCGATGTAGACCTCCCTTGGCATGTTTAAACCTTAGCATGTTTGGAATCGCAGCTTTGACCAATGAGTGTAAGGAAGATATTCTGATTGCCTTGGTTACGTAGTTAAATGGTAATCATGGTGACTTGTGTATACTAACTATGTGGTTTAAGGGTTACGATTTAACTTGCATCTTTGTAACTTCATTCCGTACAATTTGGTTACGTTTATCTGTGAACAAGAACATATAACTCAGGATTCGTGAAAACTTTGTGGAGATGTTTGAGAAGGAACTCGGGGGAAAAGGCGTATCTATGGTAATATTGCAAGAACAAATCTGTGAGCTGATGATTGGATGAGATTACCGCTGTTCACTTTGACTGGGATCGCTACTCATCACGTGATTGAGGTCTCCAGTGTTAGGAGGTATACAAATTGATCATGCGTTTTCATCAAGAGTTGCTGCCCTTCTTGACCTCTTCTACCTTGGAGAACAAATAGGATTCTGCTTGAACATGACACAAGTTTTGCATTAAAAATATTCATTTTTTATTGGGAAATTGGATAGGATGGTACCGACAATGAATATCCTGAAAATGAATAAGAAATCTATAGAATAGGGAATGTGCCGCGATTGAGATGGCTTCGATAAAACTGAGATTGATATGTGGATTGTCCGTATAGATGTATATTTTTGTATCCTGTCGACAATTCCTGACCTCTGGGTTCAAATCTGTGATTGATTTCTTACCAAGTATCACCATCATGAACGATAGATCTGCCCATGTAATACTAGTTGGTATTGTGACATGTACACGTTTCGTGAAGTTTATTAAAAAATTGAAATTGAAAATAGAAAAAAAAAGTGTGTTTTTTTTCCGTATGGCATGAGTATCAGCTAGATGTGATTGTATGTACAGTATCGATGGCTCCTAAAGGAGCATCTATTAATTGGGGTTGGAGTATGTATTCACATAAAAATACCATCATTCTTCAATCGTCTTCAATAGATCCATCATTTCATGTACCAGTGGTGATAACATCCTAGAAAATTGTACCCCGGTAAAGGCATACAAAATTGAGAAAAAGTCTCGGATGAGCAGTAATTATGAACATTTCCTGTCCACACATTTGGCATTGGAACGGTTAGGAAGACACAAACGCACAAAAATGCATGTATCAGATTTAAGGCCCTTCTCCCCGTACCCTCATTACTAATCTAAGATCAAAGTTCAGAGTCCGACTGGAAACTGGAATGAGCCCCAAGAGATGAGCCTATCTCCCTGGTATCCATGTCTGACCGTCTCTGTTGATGTTTGCATGAAATATATCCATAAATTCTCTTTGAAATTGACAATAAATAAGAAATATTAAGACATTTATATGTCATGGAGATGATTTATCTGCACGTTATCGGATGATCACGAACATGCTGGTGAACATTCTTATTCATTTCACAGAGGAATTACAAATAAGCGGGAATGTTCGTGGGGAGAAGACGGAAAAAAAAGAACGAGAAAATTCTGGACATTAACAGCAATTGGTTTGATGAGAGTTGAATTCAACTTTTATGAAATGCAATCACAATTTAGTGGTAGTTTTGGTGGAATTGGAAATATTTTAATAAACTTAAAATGAAATCGAGGAGACCTGGGTTTTGTTTCTGGAAGCTCTCTATCTACTACGAGACCATAAGCACTCTCGTAGCGATCTCTAATACGTGGCGCTTATGGACTTACGAGAGTTCTATGGTCTCTTAGTGAATAAAAGAGCTTCCAGAAACAACACCCTGACATAGAGAATATGAAACATTTTTATACTGCAATTTTATGCTCAACTCAAAGTTTTATTCATAAATTCCCATGTTAAAGTTGAACTGGAGCATGAAATCAAACTCAAAATGTTTCTTAATCTCGGGGCTTAGTCCAGTTCCACAAAACGATTGAATGAACAAAGATAAACAGAAATTTAACAATATGGCAGCTTTCTTGGATTATTTGTTTTTGAATGGAAATTGATTTTCCTCAGGAAAACATTTATTTTATATACATATAAGTACATATACTTTTTTTTATGTATTATGATTTTTTTATGTATTTGATTCCGTCGGGCCCTTGACGAAGGCCAAGGGCCAAAATATTGGGAATAATAACAAGAGATGTTTCATATTATATATTATGATTTAGCCTGCATTATTGCTTTAAATGTTTGTACAAAAAAAAGTAGGCTTCCATCATGTCTGAAAGTCAGTAAGAGGATCATATCCGGTAACTTGCAGATGAGAAGTTCCTATTTCACGATATTGACAGCTAGTTCTAAATGTATTGTCTGGAATGATATAGTTTTTACGATATATCCAAACACTTAAAGATAATTGTCTCCGAGGTAAAGCTGTTTCTGAATGAGACTATTTAAGCTCCTTTCATTGCTTGGTCTCATTAATGGTGTAGTGAGTTATGGAACAATTTAAAGGCCCACTGCTGCTAGTCTTTGATGTTGCCTAGTCTAATTTTTATCATGTAATAACCATGTTTACATTGAAAACACAAGAAGTCTGTCTTCCAATGCTTTAAAATATTAGCTCCGTCTTCCTGAGTATCATTTCCTGAATGGACGGAATAATTCAAAATGGAGCCAGACAGGTGCCCAAAGGAATCATGGGAGATTTGTCATAAAATTCTAGATCTGTTTGATGTGAGACTTTTAATATCGATTTAGTGTAATTTGAATAAACATATTCTTTTGTTTTTATATGGCAATGGAGGTTTCTGATTTGACCTGAATGTTTGCTCAATAATTTAAAGTGGAGCCAAATAACCATATGAAACGAGATTAGTGGATAGTTCAGGGTTATACAATATTTAATGTTTCCTGCACTAGCTGGAAACTGTATCAGTTTGCGTGTAATGGGTATTTTCAAACGCTTACTAATACATTAGGATAAATATCATTGTTACATGTATATACATACTAGAAATCATAGATTTTTTTAAAACAATAATACAATAATAGTACTAATATATTATTAAATGAAACTTTTAGAAGTTTTTATTATTAAAAATGCACTGATAGTTTCAATGTTTTATATAAAGTTTTTAAAATGGTTCTTTTCCCCATTCCATTATAAATCTCTCTGCAGTAATGATTGATATTTACTTTAAATTTTACGACATTCAGAAAATGGTCACACTTGGTTTGCAACCATTCAATGTCGTTTTAAGATACGCATTCTAAACATACAATTTCAGTTATGTGTTATGTAACCTTGGCTTGTAATTAATATTTTACAGTATGTGTAATAATTTCCTGATTATATTGAAAGCTGTAACCTACTTTACCCTAATAATTGTAATGCAGCTTAATATGTTTTGATAAGTCGATTGAATTATTGCTTTACGTCGCAACGGGCATATCTCACCCATAGGCGACGACTTTTTCATAAGTTAAGTATTTCTTTAAAATCTTGCAGAACAGCTATAATCTTCTCGAGGTATGTCCTACATGTGTAGTTAGTTCCTATGATTACACCCGCAAAAGTAATCACGATTTGTTTACATAGAGTACTGCATCATTTGTCAACGTAAACTGACCATTATTATGTATGGTAAGAGGCACATTATGTAAATTAATTTCCTGTACCGTGTTGATTGTGTTTCATTAATGATCTATTATCTTTACTGACACGGTTCATATGTTCATATCACGCTAGACTGATCTAATTGCTTGTGTAAGTATGCATAGTTTCAAATACTTGAGTGAGTCAACAAATATCTCTAGGGAACCGAAAATGCGGAATTTCTTTTCAAACCTTGTTTTCATTAATTGATATATTTTTTAACTATTATCAAAATACTTATTGCTTAATTCAAGTATGATTATTTTCAATTGTGATATAGAATCTACAATTACATTTGTATTATTTATCGATATTTTATGTAATTATTTAATAAAAATAATAAATAAATTTTACTTCTTCCTGTATAGCTTTATAGTTATTTTTTACATTATTATTTTAATGGTATTACTGTAGAAATGAGTTGAATACATGCAGAAGAACCATAACGCTTTTTCATCTGTGCAAGAAAATTCAGCCATTCAAACTTTTACTGACTAATATCATGCAATGTTTTTTATAATTATCTCAAATTCAGGTTACCGTTTTTTTAAAAATCAGATCCAAGATGGATTCCTTGTCTTGTGCAACAGCTTGAAGGAAGAATTAGGTGTGGTAATGTTATCAAAACACAAGTCTTGGCATAATTACTGTAATCTGAACTTAAATAGAAGGCAACAGTTGTTTTCTTTCCATTATATATGTTGTTACAATTTTCTGATAATATTCATAGAATTGCTGTTTATTACATGAGCTAGTTACTCTGGACAACACTTTATGAATGTGTTTAGAATGCGTGTCATCAGGTTTAATTCCAATCTTTAAATAAGTCATCCTTTTTTGTGTGGAAATATCCAGGATCCATAGCATTAGAAATTTATTTAATATTTTTTTTTTTAAACCTGCCACTTTTCTAAATCCAAATATTCATATTATTATTTCAATTCAAAGTTATTGCTTTTTCATTAAATAGTTTATCTAGAAAATGGGTGAATCAGTGCCAAATTTGACAACTCTTATTATGATTTGGAACAGATTTGCCTTTCGGATGGAAATTATTGTAGATAATCTACAATAATTTCCATCCGAAAGGCAAATCTGTGATATACATTACAAATGTTGTATTACATATTATATATGCATTTTTTTTATATCATCTTGTTTACTATTAATTAGTTTTCCATATATTAAGAAATGATTACATTTTCCACATAATTTGCAATGTTCTTAAAGCAGGCTGTTTATACAGGATAATAACCTGAAACAACTGTTTGAACACGACAGTAAAATCTACATTCCAGTAATTTTCTAATACATGTACACTTAATTGAATATAATAAGTTACAGTAAATAAGTGCATTCCATCAGTAAGTTATGTTTCTGATAATTTGTTTTGGATTTTTATTGTAAAAAATATAATGAGGGTTATTTTTTTTTATATAATCGGTAGAGTACATTCTATTCATCAGTAAGAAATCACTAAGCCATCACGGTGTTCCTAATCACGAGTATAGATTCCGTGCATGCGGAGGCAATAGGTTGCTCCAATCTGTGCCAGATCTCCGAGTTGCCTCGGGCCAAGGTCATTCAGCACGTAGAGTCCAATTCATTATCTCCGCAGATTTGTTTGAAACTAAAAAGAAATCCTGAGAAGTTTATTCGCCGAGGGATATATATGTAGTTCACGTTGATGAAGAAAGATAATTTTTCTTCAATATTTCCATTAATGACGGGGATCTGGAGGCAGTGCATTATGGGGGAATTATGTCCTCGTTCCAGGTCGTAATCATCTTCTCGTACATATCTGGGCAATATTGGAAAATCAGTTTCCTCTGATGAGTAAGTAATCTTCAAAAGAACATCAAGATGTTGGCTGTAGTGTAAGGAGGCAGTGTAGTCAGTCACTGAACTCATAGGACAAGAATTCTTATCAATTCCTTTGAATTATTCATTAAAAAGTTGATTGATTTTTCTATCAATTGATTTATTATATAATTTGTATGAAATATGTATTGCATCACTGGATGTTTCTGTTCTTCGTGGACATTAGTTACGTAAATGTTGATTACAAAATCTATTCGTCTGTTCACCAATCCAAATTCCCTATTAAATAAAATATATGATCCATATTACATCACTTACCTCAACCATAGCATCCTAGTCACATATCTTCTTCATGTTCATATTTTATCATCTTTTCGTAAAATCTATTAAATATATTTAATAGACTGACTAGTAATTCCATCAACTTTATGGTGGCATATTTTGAATTCTGGATACAATTGTTTGATCATCATATGTTAGTATGCAAAAAGATGAAAGATTCCCGCCGCAGCGTAAAACAATAACCTACTCGAGCTTTAGGCTGTAATATATAAATGGAAATAGGGTGTTTTTGATAATAGTATTTAAGCAGCAAGACTGTGTAGCTACAAGCGAGATCTGAATTGTGATAAGATTATACAGCTGATGACATGACCACCACAGAACGCTTGTAGCGCTACGAGAATCATAACTGTATGTTAACGTATGGGAGTTGTGACTCTCGTCGCGCTACGATAGTTCCGTGGAACAGACTCCAGGATTATAAAGTTGAAGGAAGGGGGATAGGGGAGTTTGGGGCTGGAATTATTTGTCCGTGAGGATGTTCCAGAGAGTGTGATACTGCGTTCATATTTTGGATTGTTCCGTTCCGTTCCATTCTGTTCTGTTCCATTCCGATATTGTTAATCCTTGGCTGCTCACTAACCAACATACGTCAAACTGTGTCATGCTGTCGTGAAGCTTAAATGTCGACATTGGAGTGACATTACCAATGCCCAGTGGTCTCCTGTGGCTCAGATCTTCACGGTGCCGTGGACGCCAACAATTAAAGGGCAGTTAACTCCGTCCCCGACTGTTACCAGATGCCAACTGTATTGTGTACAAACACGCACTTACCGTATGTACCGTGGACATTTACCAAATTGATCCAATTTTCCCCAGGAACGTTTCGTTAAATAGGACACACGAGTCTGTGTATTTCAAGAGATATTGATGATGCACGTTCCACAATCGCTTGTCAACATACAATTCTTTGGACAACAAATTGCGGTAATACAGTTTCCCTTGTTAGAATATTGATTGTCATGGTGAGTTCACATTAACAGAGTACGCCACCATCACACCAGCTTCCATCACCCTGTCAGCGCAGTGGCTCAAATTATACGTTAAGAATTTTCAGTCATAATGTTACATGATATAACTTTTCGTGCCGAGGTAAATTATCTTATGGGTGTAAAACTGATTGCATTCTTACATCCGAGTATGACAGATAGTGACTGGAAGCAATGGTCTATTATTACCACATTTTCAGAGTTATCAACACTACCTATAATGAGCTTACCATATTAACATTATTATTTCCATTAAAATTGATGTATTATTATTTGAATGCCAACAGTTATGATAATTGAATGAATCATTTATTACTGGAGAAAATATATATCTATACTAATGTCTGCTAAGGGAATTGTTATTAATATCTTTGCGTATGGATTATTATCTACATGACATTTTTTAATGAAAGGATAGTTATCAATGTTCAACAAAATAAATTAAGGACCTGTAGATATTTGGTGGAGAAACCTTCTACCAAATTTTGGAACTTGGCATGCAGAATCTGGTGCTATTCTTCTTCCAATGTGGTTGTGCAACGTAAAGCAATATTTCTATCAATCTTCCAATGTGACTGTGAATGCTTCAAGCAAGGCGACCGGCCCTAAGTTATGTTGTTTTGGTATCATTGAAAATATGCTCATTGAAGACAGTTGATACTTGCAGTTAAGAGTGTACAATGTTTATTTTTTATTGCTATCATATATTAATTGTTTTGTAAGAAGTATTTTTGCATATGTGTGTTGCTTTTCCCCCTTTAAAATGGAGATCTAAAATAAATTATTAATATAGAATGCAATACTTACTATTATTTTGTATAACTATAGCTTGACATTAATTCAATCCACATTTCTTCAACTATATCTATAAAAGCTCTCAATGTCTATGATAATCAAATATTTATTATAGTCCCAGACTGTTTATGGTTTTATTAAACATGAAACGTTTTAAGTAGATGGCGATATCTTTCTGTTTCTACCAATATACTTGATATATATGTCTATTTATCTGTCTATGTATCGTATTCAGCTGTATTACAACAACAATCCATAGTATACGCTCTAAATCATCACAAACAAATTGAATCGCGAGTGATAAGTACAATAGAAAACAGATACATTGTAATCAATGATATTCTCTACATTGTTCTATTGTTCAATTCTGAGAGAAGCCTAAGCATCATATTTTGACAATCTCTCCTTGTTGGACTATGATTGATACTGTAGTTTGATATGATTGATATTATAGTTGATATGATTGATATTGTAGTTGATATGATTAAGCTGGTTTGAAAGCAAACTAGAGGTATTCTTTATCTAAATACAGATATTATTTATTTATTTCCGTTTCTGTGTTTTCAATCCATAGCAGAGGTAGAGATTGATCATCAACGGCTTTGAAGCACATCGTTTGATGTTAAGTATACATGTTCAGTGCAGGCATGTGTAAAATTGAAGCCCCAGGAGAGGATTATGAATCATTAAGCCTTGTGAGTCATTATCAAATCGGATGAATTTTGACCTTTTTTGATGCGGTTTGGAGGAATTCATTACATTGTGTTTTGATCAACAAGTAAATATGGTATGATTGATTATCACAGGAAAAGGAATGGACAAATCTGAGATAATATTTATTGTTCAATCACGATTTACCCAAAAGTCATCATGATATCATTGGAGTACTTTGGAAAATGATAAATAGTGGCAGAAGAAACACACACAAAAACATTTTACAGTTTACATTAATCTCTTCTTTTATCTTTTGTTAAAAGCAGATAATATTTGTGAATGTATGAATTTTAATTACAATTAGAAATAATTAGAAATTTTAGATGTTATTATGTCCGTAATAGCGAAATAACAATGTGAAATATTGATGACTAATTACTTGTGGATATTTTTTCTTTAAAAAGAATCTTTAAAATTGACGTCTTTAGAAGAAAATCTGAGTCATAGACTTATTCTCGGCTGTAACCTGTGATCTCTTTGCTCCTCCGCGACAACAGAGTCATTAGGGAGTTAAAAAGCACCACCAGTGCATCGGCGGTATTGGCTATTATTTTTTTTAGTGGGAAAACATGCGTTATCACTGCTTCGCACCACCTGAGGAGAAAATCCTTTCTCGGCTCTGAGACCCTCCTCCATCCCCCACCCCCTCCCCCGACTTCCCCTCCCCTTGATCTCCCCCCCCAACCTCCAATAATATCAACTGAATTATAAGATGTCCACCTCTGGGTTTTAACAGGGATCCTCGTTTTCAAAATTGAACGTTAAATTGAGTTTTTTGAGGCTATTGTTCAAATGTGGGCAGAGAATCACGTTGTGGCGCCATTGTTGGGCTTGGCCCACGAGCGGGGAGGTTCCGCAGCTGAACCAAAGCCGAACCACAGTCGCACCGCTTGTTGTATCACGTGTAATTAGTTCTTATCAATTTAGGAAAAAAATGGTGACCTTCCATTAGACGTGGTGTGAGGCCTGGTTTTAGGAACCCCACAGTCTCGAGGAAATACGGTCACTTTGAGATAATCAACAGCCTTTTGTCATAAATATTGAGCACATTTCTTGTATTAAAATTGAAATTGATTTTTCCTGGGCAAATGGAACATATTTTTTTTCTGCGCTCACAATAATGACCATGATTCCCTGTAGGAAAAGGTGGTCCGAGGTGAAAGCCGATGAAACGAGGATGAAAAGTGATCTTTACCATTGTCTTCTTCCATAACGAAAGAATAGCGTGTGATTATTGGTGCTCGACACTATTTTCAAATGTCATATAGAACTCTTACCACGGAACCTCTGTATCCAGATTCCATTGCAACAAGATTGGCAGTGCTGGCATCCTTGGTTTATCTATTCAGGTATTGGCTCTAGCAGCAATGTCAGTGAAATTGTCCTGGATATGTATACATATGTATGTTCTGGATGCAACTGTTATATCCTACTGAAGCACTGGTGTTATGATGATTGGCTCTCGCCTCATTGGCATCAAGATTCCAATGGTAATAGATTGCAAGGCATTTCTTTATATGTTGAAACATTGAAAGAAAACAGTCCATGAACTGTCAAACATGATCTCCAAATTATTGTCAATTTTACATGCATCTCGATCATTGCATGAATATGACAAACTTGTTAACTTGTCAACTTGTCAGATACTGTCTGCCTCCATACTGACAAGTTGTACACTCTCGATTGAAATTGAAAGTAAATTTGTGACAGCTCATACCCAGGCATATTCTATCCAGATATTTATTTGTGTGTATGTTGGTGTATGCTGTATACATCAATATTATCAAAATCCCTCAAGATGTTTCCTAGAATACCTCATGAAGGTCCCTAAAACACCTTATGAGGTTCCATAGAACATCCCAT
Organism: Lepetodrilus pustulosus; assembly: GCA_032355345.1. Taxonomy (NCBI): domain Eukaryota; kingdom Metazoa; phylum Mollusca; class Gastropoda; order Lepetellida; family Lepetodrilidae; genus Lepetodrilus; species Lepetodrilus pustulosus. The sequence goes on along the minus strand of JAULBP010095804.1, from coordinate 6,757 downwards.
GAAGTTCCTAAGACATGATGAGGTTTCCTAATACTGCAAGTTTTCTAAAACACTTCATGAGGTTCCCTAAAACACTTCATGAGGTTTCTTAGTACACCTCATGAAGTCCATAAGACAAATGAAGTTCCATGAAACTCCAAGTTCCCCAAAACAACTGATGTCATCAGTGAGCTTCCCTAAAATACCCTGAGGTTCTGTATAACACATAACAGTTCCTTAGGTGTGATCAAGTTCCCTAAAACTCCATGTTCCCTAATAAATACACTCAATGAGGTCCCCTAAACACCTCCCAAGGTTCTCTAAAACACCTCGTAAGGTTCCCAATACATTCTGATATTGGCAAGCGGCCCCAGAGATTCCCGTCATTACCAGCTATTGACAAGACCACGTCAAGCATCTTCCTCCCCCAATATCGGCAACTTGTCGGGGAACGTTGGCTTTCGTGGGAAATCAACAAAAATCTGTAATAATCCAATTACTTGTATCCCCCGTTCATCTGTGACTCAACGCGCGGAGATTCCAGTCCTTACGATTCTGGCACGATTGATTTCAGGAATTTGTTACATGTCGCAATGATTCGCGTTCTCGTTCCACGTACGATCTGTAATCTGTTTACGTAGCTATTGCCATCTCAGCTGAAGGAGAAAGCATCTCTACACCCCGAAATTGCCAATATCAGCCGTGAATGGACATTCCGACCTATTCAACTTCCGATTGGTAACTGGGATTTTATCAAATTGTCTTGGTGAATGTGCAATTCATTGATGTTAATAATGTCCATACATGGGGGGAATGATCCCAGGGACCCCAGTGCATTATGGGATCAATAGTGACATAACTGTGTCGCGTAATCCATGCTGCTTGTGCCAAGGTGGAGGGGTGGGGAGGGGTGATCATGATCCGATGAATATTAGATTTAGCGTAACCTTTCAATCTACGTTCAGCTCTAAATATTCTGTCTGTTGTTGTTCAGTTTCATGTCACAGGTTCACAGTAAGGCACTATTTACTGTTCAGAAGTCGAATTACTTTTAAAAAAATCAGTATTACTGATATTTCAAGTCGCTATTTATTTCTATCAAATAGTTAATTTTTTTCTTTTATGTGTTACATATTATAAATGTATAACTTTCATTTTCATTCAGTCATTTTGTACATGTTTATGATAATTAAGCCTTCAATAAGGTTGTTTTCCTTTTTATTGTAATTGAATGCTTTCTTGAATTCCCAAAGAGAGTATTTTTGGTGTATTCCCAAAAGGTTAAATTTGTCGAGTTGTCATCTAGCTACCATTATTGCCTGTAGTAATATGGACTATTTCAGCTGTTGAATATTGCATATTGCTTGGAACGACAAACCAAGAATTGAAAAATATGAAACGTTTTCAAGTTCAGTATTATAATGTTCCTTTACAGAGTTTATTAATCAAACTTTCAACTTTTATATTGATCAATCGTGTTCCTTTCTTTGAAATTTGGTTATTGTGTATGTTTGCAGTGAATGCCAAATTAGATACTATTTTTGAAATATGAATATTTGAGAAAAGTCCAATAGCAACAAAAATAACCAACAAAGAAACCATGATTATGAACCTACATTCATTGTGCTTTTTGCGGAGGAAAACATGATTATATATATGAACTACTTAACCCTTTTCTAGATCAAGGCAACTCCAGGTGCCCTAGATTATTGATTTGATTTACACATGATCGAGTAGGTAAAATATTAATAAAATATGTACATGTGGTATACTAATGGTACATTCTTAGATAATATTAGTTACAAGTCTATTCAACTGTAATAAGGGAAGAAAAAAAGTTGTATTTGATAATAGTAATAGTGATCGTTGATGAGTGATGATGGTGAGTGATGATGGTGAGTGATGATGATGATGATGAAAGTGATGATGACGATGGAAGATGATGATGGAAGTGATGCTGCTGCTGCTGATGATGAGGATGAGGATGGAAGATGATGATGATGGAAGTGATGATGGAAGATGCTGATGATGGAAGTGATGCTGATGATGATGCTGATGATGATGATGGAAGTGATGCTGCTGCTGTTGCTGCAGATGATGATGATGATGATGGAAGATGATGATGATGGAAGTGATGCTGCTGTTGCTGCTGCTGCTGCTGCTGCTGATGATGATGATGGAATATGATGATGATGGAAGTGATGCTGCTGCTGTTGCTGCAGATGATGATGATGATGATGATGGAAGATGATGATGATGGAAGTGCTGCTGCTGCTGATGATGATGATGATGAGGATGAGGATGATGATGACAACAATAATCAATATCAGCCAAAAATAATTTATTTTGGGTGCTATACAGATGGCTGAAATTCTATCATTAGAAGAATTATTCACACTTAAGCCATTAACCGCGGTTCAAATCTCATTTCAATTGCCTTCCTGACAGGATTTCGTGTCGTTCTTGAAATTAAAGTCGAAATAATTCCATTATGAAGTCCCATGATGCAACAGCCAAAATGGTGCTGTAAGTGTTCCATTGATCCGTCTCGGCTAGCAAACGTTATTAAGTCGCGTTAAAGTTAAAACCACATGCTTGTTATTGGGCACGGGGAATTTCTGTCTGAAAGATGGTATTCAGGAATCAGAGGAAGGAAATAAAAATCCTTGAAAAATCCTGGGAATGAAATCTTTTGTATTTTTTTTTGTATTTTTATTTAATTTGGGAGAATTTAGGTCCAACGTGGCGGACTATTAAAGTGCATGTTTGTGTGTGTATTATTATTTATTTGTTTAATTACGGTGTTTGATCAAAGACCATCGAGTCATTACAACCCGAATATGACTTCAGGATTGATTTCTCCATTGCTCATCAGGTCCAAGGTTATGTTAAACTGCGTTCATCAAAATATCAGTCACTTTCACAGAGATGGGCAATTATGATTCCCCAACGTGAGAGATATTCGGAAGTTATGTTCCCCATGTATCGCATGTCTTCAGGTTGATGACAGTCTGCCTTGCAGAGATCAGCAATATATTCTGCACATGTCAAACAGGATGAAGTGTATTATCTACGTATGTTAGCAACATCAGGGAAACAATCTTGGGATGAATCCCGGGATGCAGGGGATGAATCCTCCAGGAGAAGGGGGACATAGAACAAGGGATTAGGGACGATCGCATTTCATATTTGCAGGAATTCTTGCGATAATTAAACCAAATGTCTGCGCACACTTCTGAAGAACATCGATATGCATTTCAAGTGTTGATGAGTCATAGCAAGAGGAAAGTAACACAACAAATGTTGAAGGTTTCTTTTTGCATATTATTCTCCCAGACGCATGAGGAAGACATTTTTTCATAGATACTTCTCGAGCACAGCTGCAGATATGAGGCAAAATATGCAATCTGATCCGTATTGTGACATACTTAAGGTCGTGTTTCTATGATATAAGTATCCTTGAGACAACCAAAGGGCGTCCATCCATAACAGAAACAATGTCGTGTTAAATTGCAGCATTGTGTTTGCGTAGAACATGTCTCATAAATAATATATATTCTCCGTTGAAAATAATGAGGTTGTGGCCACAAATATTATCTGGGATATGTTCATGAATGTTGTAATGGCTTTCTTGTAGACTAAGACCAGTGTATCTAATCAGGCTAGGCTGTTTTATCTGCAACCTTCAACCAGAATCCTGGCTTCCTTTTACCGGGGTTGTCTTTCTCTGGTCTTTGGCCCCAAATTGTTATTATGATTGTTAATATTGTTACTTTGATCCATTGATAAGACATTTTTCATGTAGATACTGTTCCCTTAACAACTATTTTTGGTGCATAGTGTAAAGACAGATACTGTTTCCCCAACAACTCCATCTCTAGTGTATAATGCAGAGATAGATGCTATCTCCCTAACAACTACTACTAGTTTGTAATGTGGAGGTAGAGGCCAGCGATAGCCAGCTTAGTTGATGATCTCTGATAGTGGGATTAAGACATTCATCTGAAGTAGGTAAATTTCCAAGTCACACCAAGCTGTGAAATTGCCAGTGTGATGTGAGGTGGTATGTCAGTGGTATGTTGGCGGTATGTCTGGGATAGACTGTGAACTGTGCGTGTGTTTGTGAAAATACTGCGAATGTTTGTTGACTTGCCGGTCTTTGGTAGGAATTCTAATCTGAAGTATGCTGGACTTATCAAGGTGTTGTGCTGAAGTATGCTGGACTATGCTGAAGTATTTAGGGTATACCAAAGTATTCAAGGTTGTGCTAAGTACTATATGTATTGTCTACTAAGCTGTTGTGATGCTGAGTGATTCAGGGTTTACAACGTGTGCTGAAGTATTCATGGTTTCCCAAGGTGTTGTGCTAAAGTATTAAATGCAATTGTCTACCAAGGTGTTGTGCTGAAGTATTCAAGATTTACCAAGGTATTGTGCTGAAGTATTTAGGGTGTACAAGGTGCTGAAGTATTATTTGTATTGTCCACCAAGGTGTTGTGTTGAAGTATTTTGGGATTACAATGGTATTGTGCTGAAGTATATAGGGTATACCAAGGTATTCAAGGTTGTGCTAAGTACTATATGTTGAGATGCTTAGGTATTCAGGGTTTACAAAGTGTTGTGCTGAAGTATTAAATGTAATTGTCTACCAAGGTGTTGTGCTGAAGTATTCAAGACTTACCAAGGTATTGTGCTGAAGTATTTAAGGTTTACAAGGAGCTGAGCTGAAGTATTATATGTATTGTCCACCAAGGTGTTGTGTTGAAGTATGCTGGGATTACAATGGTATTGTGCTGAAGAATATATGGCTGCCCAACGTACAAGGTGTTGTGCTGAAGTATGTGTCATTTATCCAGGGATTGTGGTATGCTGTGCCGAAGTATGCATGGCTTACTAAAGCATTTTGCTATGTTGTGTTGAAGTATGCAGGTTTTTTCAAGGATTTGTGCTGAAGTATGCAGCATTAACTAAGTGTCATGGCATGTTGTGCTTGTGCTTACTGCTCATTTATTGGAGATGGTCTGGAATGAAAACATTATGCACCAACAGAACTGTAGCAGCTTAGGAGACTCCGCTGGAACTGTTATTATTGTATATTTGGTTAATCTCACCTCCATAATTGCCTGAATGCTTTCCATGTGGGAAATAATTAAATACAAATAACTAATTAGTTACTTTTTTCATACCTTGACCCTATACGACCCCAGTGTGTTATTGAAGACATGTGTTCCGTGACTCTGAGAGAGTTGGGTGGGGGAGGGTGGGAGGAGGGGTACCAGGTAGGGGTCGGAAGGTTGGGGAATGAGGGTTTAGAGAAATTAGGAGAATAGTGCATGTAAAATATTCAATAATTTGATAGGATACTTTGATGGTCGCAAAGACAGTCTGTGATGCCAGCCCTGGTTTATTATTCCATTAAGATGTTGAGGTGTTTGAAGGTGTTTGTAGTGCTATATCTGTGGCGGAGGCCATCTCTGACATATTGGTTACACTGCTGAGGTTTCTGATAGGAATAGGATCATATTGCTGTCGTGTGTGACGATATCATGATGGAATCGGGCAGCTCAGTTCTTACCTTTCCGTAACATCTGGAAATCGAACTGATATGGTAAAATTAATTCCATTCTGTAGATGGTCTCATGTGTTGTATCTATCAGGAAGCTTTAAGACATTTATGGTTATCTTGATGAGAAATTTTAATAATTTAATTATTATTGAAATTAATTAAATTAGGGATGGAGAAAAATTATGTATGTTACCTATGATGAGAACTTCCTATAAGAGTTAATGGTTAAACTCTGGAGCTAAGAGCTAAGGTGTACCTTTGTACAAGTAAATCCCTTGGTTTAAGCTTTATTTGTATAGACTGGGTTGTACATACTGGGCTGTCTAGATTTTCACAGTAATCAGAGAATTTAGAGACGCATCCTACAGTACCGATAACTTAATGTTGTTAATTGATTCACGACTATTTCTAGGCATGTGTGCTAAGAAAACCAGTTACCACTGACTTTTAACATATTTAAAGGTGCCCTGCATCTAATCATGCTGTCAGATTTAGCCATTGTGGTGCATTCAATGATTGTTAACCTATGATATATTCTTCATATTCGTGATACGAGTGAAAGAATCTTCAAAGCAGCACTAAACCCCAATAAAATAAAATAAAAAATAGATATTATTTACTGTGATGGGAAACCAGTTTTCAAATACAGTGTCCCCTCGATATAACGCTTAATTTGGGGTCCATGACATAGTACCAGCCTTATATAATAGTGCAGGTAAATAAAAAACATAAAAAATGGGATACACATCTGACCCAGCCTTATATCCGAATCCGCTTTGTATTGAACAGCCTTATATCGAGGGGACACTGTACATCCAGAATTTAATTTATTGTATTCTTTGAAGACTGACCTCATGATAGTAGAAGTACCAGGTGGTTTATTATACCCGTGAAAGTCATTGATATACGAGTATGTCTTAAGACTCCTAACAAGATTTGTACTGTAATTTCATGGGATTCACTATATTACAGAATCAGTAGTTACATTTATTTACATAAATTTTGCCAGGTGTGCAATGACGAGTCTTCTGAGATGTCGTTAACCCCGCTGTCGCTAACCCCGCTAACCCCGCTGTCGCTAACCCCGCTGTCGCTAACCCCGCTAACCCCGCTGTCGCTAACCCCGCTGTCGCTAACCCCGCTGTCGCTAACCCCACTGTCGCTAACCCCTCTGTCGCTAACCCCACTGTCGCTAACCCCGCTGTCAGTCTC
>JAULBP010095793.1:0-11509 GCA_032355345.1 Lepetodrilus pustulosus | reverse complement strand
TATTGTATCATCTCCCCAAAAGCTTAATTTGCAATTACCTGTGAGCTTCGATGACACTGACGTTGTGTATGAATGACATATTCCCGCAGCCATGTACAGCATTGAATAATTCATTAAGAATCGGTGACACTGACATTTTTGTCATTTACCCAATTAGCAATAATTTGCATCATTCATGTCTAACGTTACTTTGGACATTTGTGTTTGTTTTAGTTAAATCAATTTTCAAGTCACTTAACAAGCCACAGAAAACAGTCATTTTGAAGGTGAGTGGTCTCCCGGCTGCCCTGACCAAATTATGATTATCTGACATTGATGGTTAATATAATTCAGTAGGTAATATTAACCGGATCTACAAATAATTTTTATCAAGGGAGGTAACTATCATTGAACTTAATCAAGGGAGGTAACTGTATCATTAAACAGGCCCAGAGATTACAAAACCTTTGATATGCTCAAGTTCAAATTGTATGTGGGGGTTTATGAACAAAACTTTGAGTTGATCTCTGATTTTAAATCTACATCTTTATTTGTCTTCCTCAGGTGCTGATGAGTAAGGACTATGTTTTGATCAAGGGATACCCAGGGACAGGTAATGGCTGCTTCAGTGTCTGATAGTAATATTTTAGAGGGCAATAGTACAATTCTCGACTTAAAACAATAACTCACACACTCGTTTTTTTTATCGGGCTTGTGCTACCAAACAATCAATACAGTCTTAGGTTTTTTTTGCAACTATTCCTCAACTGCTGGTCACTACCAGTGTTCAAAATTACCTCTGGCCCGGCCATTTCTCCCAATGCTAAAGGTATCCTAAGGGCCAGTAGAAATTCATATTTTTTGTAAACATTTGTTATTTGTATCATTATTCGGGCCAGCATGTTTCCAGCGGTAATTTGGAACACTGGTCACTACTTCCTTTGTCCAGGTAAGACGTCCACCATCGTGGCTCTGGTCCGAATCCTCCAGCGGCTCGGTCAGTCCGTCCTGTTGACCAGCTACACCCACTCTGCAGTGGACAACATCCTCCTCAAACTCATGAAGGTAACTCAGCTTTCTCACACCTCCAAACCATCGCCACAGCCAGACAATGGCTTATATACTGCAGGGTATCATTTTACAATGCTCTCATATCTACTAAGAGACTATAAGTAATCTCATAGCAATCTCATTTACCGCAATTACCCTAATAATTCGAGAGAAAAAAGAAAATAATTAAATTTGCAGCGTTTTGATTTATTATAAAAATACAAAACTTTAATATGATCTGTGTTTGTATAATTAGGGACAACCAAATAAAATTATAAGATAAGGTTGCAAATGAAATTGTAAATAAATGAAGGATTTAAAAATAATTTTTTTAAGAGAATGGTCATGATATATTTTTGAGGTAGGAAAAACATTTCCCGCTGTGAGATAAACACTAGTTCAATCGATCAATCAAGCCCCAATATTAAATGAAAAAGATTGACCAAAATGTTTCAGTCATAGATCAAATTCCAAGTGAAATGGTTTAAATTCTGTATTGCTACAACATCATTCTGTCTGTTCCTTGTAGCACGATGTGGACTTCCTGAGATTGGGACGTCTTGCGAGGATTCACCCCGATGTCCACGGCCACTCCGCAGATCTTCTCACGTCCAAGATCACCACAGTCCATGAACTGCAGGACTTCTATGATTCACAGGTTTCCTATGTTTAAATGCTTTTTTAGGATAGGTTTTGATTGTCAATAGTTCAATGGTTTAGTTGGCACAAGTGTTTACAAAATCTCAAAAATACATCATGGTCCAGAGATTATGAAACCTTTTTAGTATGATTTCAGGTTCAAGTACAAATTTTCGTTCCTGAGCTTCAGCTAGGAGCTTGAACATTAATTTCACGAGGGATATATTCTCCGTAATCACTCGTATCTCGTGGGTTATTCTAATTATTCAATATAATCATTTTATGTAAATAAACCATGGAAACCTGCCGACAAACGTCGACAGGCGACTCCATATAATCAGCTGTTGTGTATTCATCCGCCTATGGATCAAGATTGTTCACTTCTTCTAGTAGTCTTGACCATGGCAACCAGGGCGAAAGTAGATCCGGTACTAACGTATTAACCAATCAGGTTCGAGAAACACAAATATCAACACTGTTGATTATCATATCGTTATTACACAGTAGATATCCACCACGTATATTGAATAAGGAACAATTATTAACAATTAACGATTAACAATTAACTGTCTAACCCCAAGATTACGTAAAATGTCTTTTTAGTATGATTTCATACTTCAGCTCAAATTTTATATGTTGTGTTGTGAACAAAACTTTGAGTTCAGAATGAAATCGTACTCAAAAAGGTTTCTTATTTTTAAGCCCTGGGTATCCTTTCACAAAGCTCTCTTATCTACTAAGAGACCATAGCACTCCCTTTGTAATGGATTAGCTATATCTGCAAAGAGCGTTATGATCTTTTAGTGGATAAGAGAGCTTCATGAAAGGATACCCTGGTACATGACATTTCCTTGATGCCATCATTGGCCAGATACAACATTGCATCAGTGAAAAATCAGATTTCAGAAAATTTCCCATGCAGGATCCTACTGGGGTTTTTTTCCACTTGAACAGTGCCTCCTTTTGTTCTGCTTCATCAAAAAGCATGCCACTGTCTGCAATCAGTTGACAATGCTGTGGGATTATTTGATGGTAAATAAATTATATTTGGAGGGAAGTTAAAAAGACTGTTGTCCAATCTCAGTGAACAGGACTAATTTTGAATGCACAGTGATAATAAGATAGTGTTGAGGCCAGTTCTATGCTTGAATGAACGGCTATTATGTGCAACTTTTACTCCAGAGGTCGATGGATCGAATTCCAACAGAAACTTTCATTTTCGTATCTCGTATCATGTCATTAAATGAAGACACAGGATATGCCTTTTTCCTAACTTATTCCCCTGAAGCAAGATAACATGTGAAAAGAATTCCACCAGGTTAAACTTAAAGGATGTCATAGTGTCTGCCAGAAAAATATTGAAGAATGACCTTCGGTATGTGTTTGTGAACCGGCTTGGGTCAGGAAAGTAAGAACAGGTGGGGGTAATCACACCAAAAGCAAGATAGGTATTCATCTATCTCAGATTTCCTTCTCACTCTCTCAGTCTCATTCAGCCGGTCCGTCAAAGTATACCTCACAATCTGCCAGCACAATGCTACTCAAATACAAGCATGGACAGCACTGAAAGGGCAGGGAAAAGAGTAAATGGACGTCCAACAAGAGGTGCAAACCCCAGGCCTGTGAGTCACGGACAACTACATGAGGTGAAATCAGTCAGACGGCTCAAGAGAACAGAGAGAATGTAAGGACAGATATCACGTTGCATTGTTGGTATTGAGAGTGAGAATACGGACGTGAATGCGGACAAAACATCCATACTTGGGTACATGGCTTCAAGTTGTTAATATGTGTGCATGATATACCAGCCAATTTTTATTTTTTTTTCCCTTAGCAAATAGCATGATTCAATTATTTAAAAAAAGATATTTGATTGAATTATTGCTTTACATCGCAGCGGGAATATCTCACCCATAGGCCAGGACTAAAAGGTTGCAATATTACCGAGTAATAGGTCACATAATCAAACATAGTTAAATATTTTATGAAGAAACAATAAAAAAAAAAAAAAAGCGACCTCATACATTAACTATAATAGTTATGCACAAAACTACACTTCAATATAGGAGTAGACGGTACTCTATCCTGTAATTGATTAAATAACCCTTGGCAATAATATCGTAATGGTAGAAGGAAATGTATATCTACTGTATATGTACACACCCAGGTAGGTTAAAACCTTCAGAGGGCGGAGGCCTATTAGTGATTACCTGGAGAGAAATTCAAAGCCATGCAATGAGGTAGGCTTGCATGTGTGTTTTAGCTAGATTCTAGACAAACTGCACTGCATGGGATGTGCATCAGGCTTTAAGTCTCACCCACTGTCAAACACGACAGGTAAAGTACGGCAAACATTCACAGTAAAGGTGAGGAGTGGAAGCTAATTAAACTTTCTTTTCAAAACAAGTTGGGGCTGAGGGTATTTGAGAGGTGTGCAGGTGAGACAGGTTTATATAAGTCAGTCAGTTAATAAATAAAATAGAATACTTCAGTTTTAGAAAATGCCAGTGTAAAAGAATCATGACCTGTGTTGCTAGATTGTGAGACCAGAACTCCTACTGTCTAAGCCAAAGGGTTAACCCCTCTAAGTGAGACCAGAAGGAGCATCTTATATCACACATGGCTATCCAGCATCAATTTAGCTTCAGATTCACCTGTTACTACTGTAACTATCTGGTTACCAGGCCCCTGTTCACGAAGGTGTCCTAACTATTTAGGAGCTCCTAAACAGCTATCACCTGGCAACAAGCATTCGTTCATAAATTGACATCCAACTGAAACTGGGTCATAAAGTTAGGATCTCCTAAAGTTAGGACACCTTCGTGAAATGGGGGCCAGGAGGCCATTCCACAGAATTATCATAATGCTACGAGAGTTGTTAGAGAGTTGTTAAGCCCGTAGAGCAAGTTATGATATTTGTGGCACTACATTCACTTCGTGTAAAGGGACTCTTGATCTCTCAATTAATAAGCTAAAAGCCAATGAGCAAAATAAATGTAATGTTAATTTGAACATGATACTCAAATATTAGATATCAGGCCCTGAGATAATGAAAGATTTTGAGTACAATTTCATGCTCAGGCTCAAATTTTACATGCAGATTTGTGAACAAAACCTTCAATAGAGCATTAGTTTGTATTCAAAATAGTTTGGAATCTCGGGTCCTGTTCATCACAGACTATAGTATATTTTTAGATAAATTACAAATGGATGAAATTCCCGGGGACACTGGTCTCTCTCCTTCAAGACCAACGCATACGCATCAACGTACACTCGCAACTCCGACAGCCCGAGAAATATACATCCACTCCACCACCTGAGTTACCTATGTCAACACATCCCAGCTGAAACCTACAACCTGTCAAGTAGCAAATCAACTTACCAACCATCGACCAACACTCCGAGATGAATACTGAGGATGGACACCGTAAACAGTGCCGAGTCTTGACTGAAATTAGCCCAGTGACACTCGTCATTAGCAGTCGCAGTCGTCATTAGCCAGGCTGACAGTTACACCTGTCGAGGTCAACCTCACCAGGAAATGTACACCTTGTCGATGTCTGAACCCGAGTGCAGGCGAGCAGTAATGATACGTACCGCTTGAAAGGAACGCGAAATGTACGACTGCTATTTACGACATTGGGGAATTGTTGTAGGTTTCGGTTCAATGGTGCCTATTGTTGAATGGTATTCGCACTTCTCAATACTGTGGTGAACCCCGAGGAGGTCGAGTCATGTCTCTTGGGTACAGTACGACAATAACGTGTCGTGACGCATGTCAGTGGCAAAGAATGCATTTCACGTCGATTCTGCCAACATGGTCTTCTCTGGGGTTCTTACTTTACAAATCCAATAGATTCAGATCATCTGTAATCATCTGTGATCATCCATGATCATCTTCAGTATAACTTCCCCGACTCGCGATGATTTATGGCTATCAAAACATCATCTTAACTTCTCAATAATCAATGCTATCCATATATCATTCAAAGAATCGATTCTATCCAGCAACATAGCATTCAGTTGGCTTCAATACATTGTTATACAGGCCAACCCAGTCACCATCAACAATGATCAAAGTGTAGGTCTAATTTATCGCCATGAATATGTGAGCTTTTCCTTACACAAACATTAACCGACCAGCAGAATACAGAAGTATCTCGACTAATTCCAAGTTCTCTCATAGAAAATAATAATTTCATATGAAAAATACATGGATTTGAAACTTGTCTAAATGATATTATGTGGGTGTGAGTTAATAGAACCTGTCAATCTTTAGATATTCGTGCCAAATATGTTTGTACCATGAAAACAACCATAACATATTTTTTAAATAATATCTCCCACCTTATATTGAACACATTGGATATGTATTTATACCATGAAGCAACACCTACCTTTATGTATTAATAATATAACTCCCACCTCATATTGAACACATTAGATATCCACAGTATTTCATTCATTGAGATCATACAGCAACACATTTCTGAAGTTCAATAAAAATAATTAAAAAGATTCTTTATGTGAATACCATATATATGACGCTTGTGAAATACATCATAATAAAGAATAGTGTCAACTTGTACCACATACCCAACATCTAGCAAGTCTACATCATTGTACTGGGGAATTAGACTGTATCTGTTATACACTTAGTTCCGCAAGCCTCTTTCTTTGTGGTCCTTATCGCTAAATTTGTGTCATAAACAATATTATATTTTGTCAGAGGAGTGACAAACCCATTTTAAAGAATGTCTTTGTAGTACTAAACATGGCTATGAGGGTTATGATGCTCGGAACATTAGCTGTTGGAATATTTAGAGAATTCACACATATGATACAATATTTTTTTAATTCATCTTTTAAAACAAATGAATGAATGAATGAATGAATAGATGAATGAAGAATGAATGAATAAATGAATGAATGAATAAATTAATGCATGAATAAATAAATAAATAAAATGTTTGGAATGAATGAATGAACAAATGGAGAGAGAAAAAATAATGAACAAATGAATGAATAAATGAATGAATAATTAATTTTATTTATTTATTTATATATAATAATTTTTATATAATAATTTCAATAGAAATTCAACCACATGTGAAATGTACCTGAATGCATGTGAAATATATGTGAATGGCAGTGAAATGTATGTATGTGATGAGTGATATTTACGTGAATGAAAGTGAAATGTACATGTTAGCTGGTGCAGGTGCAGACACACACCTGTGTTCACTTTCACTCTGAAGTAATTCAATATGTCCAGTAGTGTATTTACCTACCTGCCAGGTAAGCTGACAAGCGTTCAGGTGAAATAATTAAGCATCCATTGAAACACGAAACTTGCAGATTTCAGTCGTAATGAATAACTAACAAATTTGATGGATGACATATAAAGAAAATATTATCTATTGTATTGGAATAGCTATAGGAAATGTTAAATTATACAGATTTTTTTTTTACATAATTACAATAAATATCTTAAAATTGAATTGTCATTAATCAATGTAGATCTATCATGATCATGCATAGAATTATTGTAAAAATGTAAATAAAAACAATCACACACAAATGTATAGAATAGATGTGTACCAAGTCATGATATTGAGTAATAACTATCAAATATTACAATAAATTAGAGTACCTGGGAGTGCTCATCACATTATCCAACATCCAAGATGGAGAATGTCACTGTCTAAGCTCCGAGGGGCTACAAACTTCACGCTGTATTTGAAGGGGCAGTATTCCAGGCAAAATTGACACAGAATGTGAGCAGAGAAAACCATCTAGCTCAGCTTCTCAAACCGGCATAACGCAAAAACCAACAAGCAATCGATAAACGTGAAAAGTACAAACCTGAACTTCATGAATATTCCATAGCTTTAGGAACGAGCAGAAAAGTCAAAATTATGTCTTTAGGGCAAGACAGGTATGTTCATATAGGTCAAAGCATCGGAATGAGAGAGTTTTAGTCCAGAGCGAGCTAAGATAACACAAAAACAACAAGTCAAACACGGAGGAAAATGTCATCAGAAGCACTGTTTAGTTTTACTCGGGGACTTCAAACGACCCCCAGTTTGGCTTGAGCCTCGCCGGGCAAGACGGCTGCACTTTGCACTGTGTAGGTAGACTTACAAACAGCTGTGGGATGTCCATAAGATGCCTAGGAAGACTTGGGTGACCCTATCCACTTGCTACATCTCTATCTAACGTGGACTAGATTCAGGTTACCAGATGAGGAAATTACCTTGCAGATTTATTTACCCATTGGGAAAGTTGGCTGGTTTTATGGGAAAGTTCACTCGTAATATAATCTACTTCTCTGTTAATGGACACGTTGATGACATATTGCTGTCCAATGAAAGTTTCATGGACCATAAACCAACTGTGGTAAATGCGTTGACAAGTGGTTTGTTTGATAACAGATTGATATGTTGAAATAATATTTATGCAATCTACCTATAAAACAAAATTACCATTATTAGTTACTTTGCAACAGTATTTGGCATCTTTGGCTAGTGAAATGTCAATTGAAACTGAATACCATCATTAAACTTTTAATATAAATTTGCTAGATATTTTTTTTTAAACAATATTTATTTGGAAAAACTTCCGGGATTCACGATATTGACCTTTTATGGATAATTTATGCCCAATAATTTCAATTAATTACAGAATCATCATGGTACCAACTAAACTTATTTAAAATGCACAAGTCAATGTCAATGCACATTGTGTCAAAGCATAATAAAGTCACACAGTTGGATAAATATATGTGTAGTGATGGTAGAGACATGTGCAGTTATTTGGAATCACAGTCACATGGAGTCACATGGAGTCACGTACAATCAGGTGCAGTCACATGGACCATGGTACAACATGGTACAACAGAGGTACACAGGGGTACTACACGATGCTGAGGAAGACTAGAAAGGAACAACGCAATCTAACACAAGCATTAGCTTACCACAGAGGAAGAATCCTGGAAACATCAAAGTCACTGTTGAGTCATATTTGATAGGAAGATAATGTTTACAACAACACAGGGATAACTTGGATGTCGCAGTTCAGGGGAAAGAGAAGAGTGGACTCTTTAACTTATCCTAGAACCAATTTTTTTTTATATAGTTTCAATCATTGTTTTGGGCTTTTGTTTTTTTAGGAGGCGAGAGAGAAGCATTCTTACCAGATCCAGCGATTCGCCAAGAATTCCTTCCACCATCTTGGAGACGTTTTGTCGAACTTGCTGATTTGTGCATTCTCCATCATGAGGAATGTCGAAACCTAAAAGTATAAAAACATTTATGAAATCTTTTCACTGGTATACTTCCAAGGGTGTGGAGAAGGAAAACAAAAGCGCACCGATCCACTGACTGGGGTAGTAATGTAGTGCCATGAGTATGCTTTAAGCTTAGATTTAGTACAACATAAATGTGCATACTATTATTATTATTATTATTTATTATATATCATATTACCGGAATCTATATTAATTACGTTGGGCATTGTATTTAATTAATTGGGCAGTATGCATAAAATCTTACATGATATTTAATGTGTATTTGACACTATATGGATATCGAAAACTAATTGACTTGTGAAATACACAATTGAATCTTCTTACAATATCTACTTTTTAATAACACATGTATTTGCACACCAAATGTAAATAGAAATAGACATTAAGTTCATATAAGTTAATACAGTGTAATATCATATTAATTTTCACATGTATCTGCTCAGCATGTGATATAGTACTAACAACTAATAGAATAGAAGAGTGTTAACTGTGCCATGCACTGTATATCATTACATGACCAGAAAGAGCTACAAACTCCCAACATCACACTTACTTTCATAAGCAAGCTGCAGTCGCTGAGAGAACCCTGTCAGGAGCTCCTTCATGCGACTGCGGAATGTTAACATCACCTCTCCATCTGTGGAAAACAGAAAATATAATATTAGTATTAATTTTGTACCCGTAACACTGTGGGTTGCTTTTATGAGCAGGATTGAAATTTACTTAATTATGAATTATTAATTGAATAATTAAATAGCAACAAGATGTGATATAAGTCAAATAATCTTGAGAGTGACTAAATCCCATTAAAGAAAATTTAAAATAAAATAAAATTAAATTAAAAACTACCATCACTAAGTTAATGAAAAATATTTATTTAATATTGTATTTATATAAATGTACATGTATTCTAATAAATGTTTGCCAATTAATGACATTTGGTAGACGTTTGTATAAAAATATTCCTAATAATGTCATTTGACAAAGCAGAGGAAACACTCATAAAATCTCATGAAGTACCATTCATGAAAGCAAGGCATGCATCTTGCTCCTCAAATCAAACTTAGCATGAAATCATTCTCAGAGCATTACATAATATTGTAGCCCATATTACAGATAGTACACAGATTCTACACATTCTACACAGATACTACTGATAAAATACACAGGTATGACACGAATACTACACGGATAATAAACAAGTACTATTCAGATACTACACCAATACTACACATATATTACATATATACACCAGTATTACACAGATACTAGACAAGTATTATACAGATACTACACCAGTACTGCACAGCTATTGCATATATGCACCAGTATTACACTGATGCTACATAAGTACTATGCAGATACTACACCAGTACTACACAGCTATTATACAGATAAACTGTACATAAGTTCTACACAGATAACACACATATACTACAGAGAAGTACACACATACTACACAGATACTACAGAGAAGTACACACATACTACACAGATACTACAGAGATAGTACACACATACTACACAGATACTACAGAAAAGTACACACATACTACACAGATACTACAGAGAAGTACACACATACTACACAGATACTACAGAGAAGTACACACATACTACACAGATACTACAGAGTACACACATACTACATACATACTACACAGATACTCACAGGAAGTGCTCCCATACGTCCCATCAAACTCTGATGCAGGTTGTTGGTCCAGGGCTCCGGTCAGATCAGACAACAGCTGGTCAAACTTGCTCTTGAACTTAACCTCCTCAGTCCTCCGAGCACTCTCAAAGGCCTCCCGGTAGATGTCTGGAAATGACGACAATGACAACTTTCAGGTATGTTAATAAGAGATGTCGGTCTGCCAGTCTGCACTGGATTCACAGAGGTCTACAGTAAAACAACTGTTAGGTGTTAGGTGTGTATTTTTCTCATGATCTCTTCGTTATAGTTATCCTCGTTTCAGCCACATCATCATGGACAAGCAGTTGCAATCACAATCAGATTAGTATTTTATCTGCTGTAACAAAGTCATCTTTCCGTGAGCTAGGGCGAAAGAGATTCTGAAAGTTTGTTTGAAGTGGCAATATCCAGTGGGCCTCTGACATACACGCAGACAATCGAGTATCTCATATTCACTGACCTCTCAACTTTCATACCCTCATACCACATACAAGTCAGATGAATACATTACTAGTATTTAATTTAATTTTATGTGACTTTCTGATAGTTAATGTAAATGGATGAAAGGGCAAAGCGAGTTTAGAATTTGCATATTTATTGAAGCTCTCATAAAATATTGAAATTAATATACTTGTAACCACAAATAGTAATCCGAAATGTGGTAGAAACACCAATGACGTTTTTGCAAAGGTGTCACCTAGATATTTTTTAAACATGCAAATGACTTGATATTTATAATTTTTCATATTTTATAATAATTTGTTGTCATGACAAAAAATGATCTTGTCTAAATCACCTTCACTCCACGTTAGCGGGTAGCATGGAATTCCCCCCAGTGT
>JAULBP010095783.1:0-11509 GCA_032355345.1 Lepetodrilus pustulosus | reverse complement strand
ATGTGAGCGCGTGTGTGTGTGTGTGTGTGTGTGTGTGTGTGTGCACGCAAGCAAATATGCATGTGTGTGCGTATGTCTGTGTGTGTGTGTGTGTGTACGCATGTGTGTGTGTGTGTGTGTGCATGCGTGCGTGTGTGCATGCGTGCGTGTGTGTGTGTGTGCGTGCGTGCGTGTGTGTGTGTATGTGTGTGGTCTGCTCAGAGATTTGGTGAAGATTTGGTGGAATGTTGTGGTTGTTGAGTTACTATCTACAGCAGTAACAATTTCTCCCAAAACAGATGGTTAGAGTATCACCTGAACATTTCGCACCATGTCCAATTACAGATAGCTGATTGTGCAAATCAAGATTGTGATCTAAAACTGTAAAACTCACATTAATGATAATTTTCACCTCAAAAGATAAACCTGAAATGTATGGTGAATTCCGACATTGCTATAGTCAGCGAAACATCAATACTAGCAGGTCGTAATTCAAAACCTGCAAATAGGTCAACGCAAGCTAGGGAAGAATTGTACGAATTCCCTCAGGTAAGAGTGTTGTTTAACATGTGGTAGGTGTCTTGTTAAAAAGGGCAAAGGCCATGTCAGACCATGGGTCTCTGATCAATCGCCAATTCTCGGCTACAATAATTCTGTTTTCTCAACACTCATTCCTACCAGACATGTAAACAAACAAACAGGAAACTATTACTGGGCATCAACCGAACTTACTCTTGAAAGGGGCAACAAACGGCCATAAAGCATTTCTAACAACAGGTTGTGCCAAAGAAAAAACAGAAGAGCTCGACCATTGTTTCAATATTGCTGGTCTAAAGAAAATCCTAAAACTTCAGCAGTTTACATTGATGGCCATGTGAGAATTGTTCCTCAAAATATCACAACACATTACTACTAGTAGTTATCAAGGAAGCAATTTGCAATAGATTATACTGTCCCATAAACTCATGTTACCTGAGCCAGTAATTGACCAATCACTTCCAATGATTTGCTCCAATGGCAAAATCAGTCAGACAATTGATCAACTTTGAGGATATTGATTTTAAGCTCATTTATTACACTTTAAGTGCTTCGTCTTCCAGATTTATATAAAAATATAGTGGTGACTTAATCGGCTGCCCCAAATAGAATACAAAATATATAAATAGCTGCTATGTATAACGTAATATGTAGTTTACATCGATTATCAATTCCCAACTATCTTTTAGCTAGTATATATAGAGAATCATAGCATTGTTATGACGGTGGCAATAGTCGGTGGTGATGACATCACGATGGTAGAGTCTTTGGCTATTGGAGGATAACTATGCAAATTAGTCATTCTTGACCACAGTGAAGTTGAAAAATGTTATCTCCTGGAGAATAACATAGTTGTCCTCTTGATGTTATCTCCAGTCGGAACCAGTATAGGGTGATAAATTACAATATGCAATATACCATTATGAAAATAGGTTGCAATAGAAATACATTTTAAAATTATTTATGTTGTTGTTGTTGTTGTTGTTATTGTTGTTGTTCTTGTTGTTGATGATGTTTTGTTATTACTATTATATTTACCTATCTTTTTATTTATTTATTATTTATTTTATTTATTTAGTGGTTATTCAGATATAGTTAGTTATTTACTTACTATTTACTTTTTATTTTAAAAGTGTTTTTTTATATGTTTAATTATTTCATTTTTATTAATTCATTCATGTGTTTATTGATTCATTCATGTATTTATTTATTTACATATCAACCCTAGTCATTGTTCGTATACAAGCTTTAACAGCAGGACTTGTAGTGTCAAGGGTTAACAGTGCTAAGTAAGGAAGTCACAACTACTGTCTGAAGTGAATGGCAAGCACCTCAATATGTTTCCTCATCACTCTACAGTCCATAGACAGCCGCTGATAATTGATGTGGGCCATCAAAGTTGGCCTTTACCTTAAGCTGTTTGCAGTATATTCCTACAACATGTAGCCTTGCAATGTGGTTTACAGGCACTAGTGCCACCGGGTCACTTCTTAGTAACAATTATACATATACTTATATCTTAGTAACACACAGACCTAGTTCCATATCTTAGAAACAATTATTCATAGATCTATATCTTAGTAACAATTATATATAGATCCATATCTTAGAAACAAGTATTCATAGATCTATATCTTAGTAACAATTATATATAGATCCATATCTTAGAAACAATTGTTCATAGATCCTATATCTTAGTAACAATTATATATAGATCCATATCTTAGAAACAATTATTCATAGATATATATATTAGTAACAATTATATATAGATCCATATCTCAGAAACAATTACTCATAGATCCATCTCTTAGTAAACACTGAGAATACATAGATTTATATCTTATAGTTAGGCATGAAATAAATTGACACCCCTATTTGGTAGATCTTTGTAAATACTTCATGGAATGACATAAAAAATAAATCAATTTCTTATTTTGTATGCCCTGAATACAATAAAATAAATGAAAATTTTGTCCATTAAGTAAACGTTCAAGTGCGAGAATGAGGTTTTGGTGCTTGTTACTTGTAAAACTGAGGGCATCAGCTCTTCTTCAAGAGGTAACCCGCAACATCCATGGTGCTGAATGTTGCAGTAGACCAAGCACCTGCTGGTACTGACAGACCAAGGATGGTAACTGCATGTTCCATATATTAGTAACGATCATACCTAGATCCATATCTTAGTAACGATCATACCTAGATCCATATCTTAGTAACGATCATACATAGATCCATATCTTAGTAACGATCATACCTAGATCCACATCTTAGTAACGATCATACCTAGATTCATATCTCAGTAACTGTTGGACCAAGGTCCATATTAGAAACAATTAGAAAGTAAGTTTTAATTGTGGCTCATCTAAGCTCATCCTAGCAACTCTACACACGGTCCTAGACACTCAGCGTTTTGTTCCAAGTAGATCTATGTCGATCCTAGTCGGTCTGAGAGTCTGACGTGTCCCCCCCCCCCTCCCATCCCCCCTCTCCTCATAGACCCAGCTCATTTGTCTTCAGGACACTGGTAGGGGTCTCAGAATTCCTGCTATTCTTGAAACTGGTCACACAATTTAATAGGCAGGAAACCAGAGGCAAAATAAGTTCCCATCATGTCGTGTCTTTACTTGCTAATGATCACTTGTTACTGGGCCCGTAATGAACAAAGAAATGCCCCTCGGAGCTGGTCATCTTCGATGCCAATACCACGAGTGGCCATTAGCAGGTTGGCCAGAATGCTGCCAATCGGCACCGGCCGCGGCAGAGGAAGATGCCCCGAGTGTCGTTTACACGGCTGCTTCCTAATGTTTCAATGGCGAGGAACGAGAGCCGTGATTGAAGTATGCCACAGCCAAGGAAGCTTCAATTAATAATTATTTTTTTCAATGATGGAAATGTTAAATATCAAGCCTCGGGGTATGTAGCTGTCTTCTAGTTTATGAAAATCTACAAGTGACCATTATTGAAACCGAAAATATCCATTTTACGTTTTTCATCTTAGTATTATTTCGTGGATGTCTTTAATCATTATTTTTTTCATTCTGTTCATTTAACACTTTTTAACAATGATATTTCTCTGCATACTTCTTTGTTATTATTTTCATTCTGTTCACTTGATCCCTTTAAAGAGCATACTATCACAGATGGTTGGCCTATTTAATGGACAAACACATTTCTATCTGAAACTACTTATATTTGATTTGTCCAGCCAAAAGTTGTTATTTACTTATGTACTTATTCCCTAACACTCGCTAGTCATAAAAATAAAAATTTTATATTAATAAAAGGAACATAGCTCTAATTATCTTGCCTTTGGAACATCAATGTGGATTGACGAAAGGGATTTTGGCAATATAAAATTGATAAATATCACAAATGAATGTAATTTGCATTTATTACTCAAAATTAATGCTACGCACCTACTGAAATCTGTGATTGTATGCCTTTAACAATGTTTGCATATTTCTTTAATTATCACTTTTTTCATTGTTCATTTAATGATTTGTAACCACAATATTTCTCTGAATATTTCTTTGAATTATTCTTGAAATTTTCCTAATAGCGGCACCATCCCTATAACTGGCTTTCTATGGATCCCAAACTGGTATCCCTCGACAACACTTCCTTATTTGTTTTCCGCTTTGACAAGACTGTCCCAAATGTCTGCGACCAGGAAGAAAGGTCTGAGATGATATTTTCCTACAACTAATGATAAATGTGACTCAGGGGGAGGGCAATTACTGAACTCTCGTGTGTCAGGAGGACAGAAAATGAGCTCTCTCGCCAGCCATTATTCGCCAGCCCAAGGACAAACCGTTAGGGGACATACATTGTAGAAAACAAATGGAAAGGTCCAGACCTGTAGGCTATCTACAAGGGGCGGGTAACTCCAAAATGGCAACACTCCCGGTCAGAAAACTGCCCGAGAGCCATCTGCTTCAAAACAAGACGCTCCAAATACGAACACAACCTGTAGAGGTCTTTGCAGCTATTTTTCCCCGATTTAATTAGAACAATTTTGGAAATGTATTCCTGCAATATCGTTTGTGATGATCCAAAGATAAAAGACTATTTTAATACTAATAATATCTTTGGAAACAAACTTTTCGAAATGTGAAGAAAGGATTCATTTTCTTTTAACCTTTTCTCTGCTATGCAACACCTCTGTATAGTACATATGATTAATCCAGCAGAAACAAAGTTAACCCTATATGCTACATGATATATCTCTTATAATCCGAATTACTTTTTCACTTTTATTCCACCAAAACATAACAGATCATGAAAAGAATCCAAAAAGAAATCAAAATAAACATAGCATCTTGAATCAAAGACTTTGATGCTGAACAATTCAGTTAATACATCCAACATCAGTTCTATGTTCACAGAAATGATAACATCACTTTTTTATCGACGCATCACAAACTATTATGACATTAAATCTGGTTTTCAGTGCAGAGGAATGTTTTGTGTACCAAGATCGTTCTCGAAGACTGCTCTCGTTGTACCAAGTTCTGTGTCTTCGCAAAGTTCAAGGTACCATTTCACAAAGCTCTCGTTTCCACTACGACACCATAGCGCTGTCGTATTCATAGCGAGTTAGATGACATTGAGTGAGTAGTAGTACCTTATCAGTGTATCAAGTGAAACAGAGGACCTGTGCTGATCCTTGGATTCGAACCCAAGTTGCTGGATTGCACTCTACCGACTTTTATACACTGATAAAAGTACTCTCTTCAAAGCCTCAGCGTTTACTGTGTTTGTATGTGAAGAACTCAGGCTTCTGCTCAGTTGGAAAACTCGGAAATGAATTTATCAGTGTGGAAAGTTATTGTTGCTTGTGCGATTGAGTGAGTGATTAGGGAGTTTAACGTTGCTGCGGGAATCTTTCACCCATTTGTGACAATGCTTGTGTGATTGAGCCAAATGTGCGATTGAGCCAAATGTGTGATTGAGCCAAATGTGTGATTTAGCCAATGGATACCGAGACCAGAAGGACCATCTTATATCACACAAGCAACCATACATTTTCACACTCAGACTTTGAAGAAAGTACTTTTATCTGCAAAAGAGTACTTTTATCAGTGTACGAAAGTGCGGCATGCGACACTAATAGGTACATATCATTGGACAAGGAACGCTGTGTGGATACGAGGGCTTCATGAAAGTGTACCCAGGTGTGTTGGGTGTAAGCGCTTTTCTGACGTCTGGTGGAGGATTTTGAAAACTGTCGACATCTCGCTCTGGCATGTACGAAAATAAGTATCACGTGCAGCATAGCACCTCTGGGGCGTGTTTTAATTCAACAGATGGCAGCATCCTCGATCCACTAACAGTAAATAAAAGCAATTACTTACTTGCATGGAAATGCAGCATCTTTAACTATCTTTATCTTCAATATTTAATTGAAACCAAAACTCCCGATAATATACAAAAACATTCCCCACCTCCACACTTCAAACAAAATCCTCTTAAAGGTACACTGTCACATAGTGCAGATGGTAAATGAATTTGAATAAAATATGAAACTGAGGGACATCTAGTTCTGCTGGCAGAACTAATCTCCCAGTTCAATTAACATTAATCATGTTTTTCTAGCAAATGCGCTTTTTATCGGTAATGTGAATCTGGTCAAGACAAGGGTTGGGAACTTTTCTGAAGGAGTGTAATCAGTTGTGCTGCAATTAGTAGTAGTTAATTGTTAGTGGTTAGGAAAATGTGAGATTTCTGCATCTGGCTGTATTCATTATTCATTGGACATTGACTGGGACTGAGGTTTTTATCGTGTAGACTGTCAACAACTTGTCGGCGGTTACACCCTTCATTCCAGTAAACATACATAATGCAGACCAGCAGATGAGCATTTTATCATATCTGGTAGATTATTTCCCCACCAGATAAGCATCAAACTAATAACTGTCCGTTTTAATTTAACGAAAATCCCAACGATCTGGTTATTACTTAAATGGTCTTGTAATAGATTTCCAATAAATACATGACAGAATATTAGCGCTGCAAATGATGTGCACAGATCCAAATTATTAATAAACCTGGGGCAATTAATATGAGAACTACATACATGTACTAAGACAAGTAAACCTGCTGAGGGCAACTATAGATGACATATAGCAGAGAGATAGTTCTTTCTGTGAAGAAATATAGGACGAAATGTAGACTTTTTTCCCACAGGTATCATAATCTTAGAAACTGCAAAATTTTAGGCAGGTGTAAATAGTAGTTGGTAATAATTAATAAATAATAAAAAATGTAAATAGTAGCTGGTAATTACAAACAAACCATAATGGTAAATTTCATGTTGAAATGGAGGTTCAAAATAGCCGGTGCTCGCTAGGGTTTACTGCAACATTCAGTGCTACGGATGTTGTTGTTTTTTCTTCCTGCCCTAAACTGACAAGTCGTTATACTGTATTATATTAGTGAAAGGTTATAGAAAGCGACTCTAAAACCCCTAAACAAAAACAAACTAACAAACCAAAAAGTTGAAAATGCATTACGATTAGCAATAAATGTTGTTCTTCTACCATAGTTCCCTCTAGCTCCCCTTACTGATATTTAGGGCATTTCCAGTTGCCTTTAGCGCAGAGAGGGTTAATTACTCGAATTGTTGAGGGATGTAGTGTTCTCAACTACAATATGGAAAAATGAAACTGCCTTGCTCAAAGCCTCTTATTCATGATCTGTCATGAAATAATCTAAAATACTTCTTTATCATTTTCACACATGCAGGCAACTGAAATTGGCAAAAATCATACCATGGCTCAACATTATTCAAACTTAAACATCCGACAGGGAATCTATGAATAGGACACAAGCCTCAATGTAATTTTCACTTGGTTGTCAATTAAACGTAATGCCTATGAAAACTACTCACATGGAAAAAGAGCTACGATAAATGATTTATTAGCGTGCGAACAATAATCAGATTTGAAGCCAGTAACTGTCATGATTAATTGGTAAAACAGTCTCTTGCAGTTCTGTCTGTCGAAATCTGCGACGTCGCTTTCATTTTGTCCTTTCGGATCCTCGGCAAATCATTTGATGGGATTATCACAAAGGGGATCATGCTATTGATCTTTATTGAATTTACTCATGGCTAAGCTAAAAATTATGACCAAAAGTAATTATGTCTTTGTCGTTTATTTTCTACCTCAAAAGATCCCCGATGAATCGCCGTACTACAGAATGGAATTTTCATGTTCATGAATTCTGCGAGGATTATGCGATTTGAACATCAAAGGTAAGTCGACCAATCAGGTGCTGATATAGGAATACTGTCACAGTGCCGATGTATATTTACCTGGATGTCTGAGATTTGCTATTAAATCATATTCCTGGCTACCGTTTCTATGGTAATCATAAAATGTGAATGAAAGACATAATGCAATGAAATATGTATTCAATCATTATTAAGTGCAAAAACTATCCATACAATCGCATCAAAGGAAATGAAAGGATCGATATCCTTAATAATTCACCAAGAAATTCACATTTTAAATAACAAATAGTAGCAGTGCAGAAAATCCCTCCTAACAATACACTGCTGTACTGGTAATAAATTATATTATTCATATGAAACAAACAATTATCTTAGAAACGTTAATTTATTAATTACACATTCTCCATATAAAGGTCTTTTAGCAGACAGTGGATCTAAATTTAGCCCTACTTTTATCTCAATTTTATATGTTTTTCTTTACATTTTTTTTTAAATTAGGGTTTAGTGTTACAGTGTCCCCTCAATATAACGCTGAAGTTGGGGTCCATGACATCCTGTAAAACTGTAAATATATCCTATGGGAGCCAATATAGAGTGATAACTATAAATATATCCTATGGGAGCCAATATAGAGTGATAACTATAAATATCTCCTATGGGAGCCAATATAGAGTGATAACTGTAAATATCTCCTATGGGAGCCAATATAGAGTGATAACTATAAATATCTCCTATGGGAGCCAGCATAGGGTGATAACTATGAATATTTCCTATCCATAGGAGCCAGCATAGAGTAATAACTATAAATATCCAGCAAATGATAAGAAAAATTAAGGGTCAGCAGATATTTTGTAGGGAAGCTTTCTACCAAATGTCTGCACTTGGGGAACATGTTGCCATTTTTACAAAGTCTTTTTGAAGAAAACCTGCAGTCTATAGACATTTGTACATTCTTCGTTGTTAAAATAATACAAAGCGATATTAATTATATCCAAAAAGGCTAATTAATTTTGTTGAGTATACAATTAAAAAGACCATTCTTACCTTTCCCTGCATGATCATCCTGATGGTGAGAATAGTCGATGAATTCGTATCGTTCTGCACCATGATTGTTTCTGTTGCCATTCCAAGAAAAACCACCAATTAGAAAATTAGGGGTTGTCTCCCTTCCTCTCAATCTTTGTTATCTGAAAGGACAAATTAAAAAAAGTTGAACATGTTGAATAAAAGAAATACTGTTCAGAAATGCATGTCAAATCGGATCAGTAGTACCTGAAATACAGAACAAGAAAGTGGTGACTGCTCAAATAAAAGCCAGCGATTTCAGGTCTTCATCAAACAAACCCATGACGTAAACAAATGGTCTTCTCTTAATGGTTTGGCAGTTCTCTACACAACCATTGGCATGTGTCCTAACTTCTTGTGCAAAATATTACACGCACAGCTAACAGCAAGGCCATAACACAGCTTACGACAACTGTTGATGGACGAACTCGTACACCTTGATTTGTGTGAAAACTGTGAAAAAGAGGATTTCGCGTCGATAACAAATCTGCCAGCAGAGTGTGAATATCCGAGATTAATATTTATTGACGTATAAATCAATATTTTCTCGAATGACTTGTGCTATGATTTGTTCCAGGCATTATCCATAGTTCAACGATATCACAGTGACAGACCTATTGTGTGGCATGCGCCACGGTACATGGTATGGTACACCCAGCATACCGTTGATTATAAGTGGTACATTACACACAGCATATTGTCAGTAGAAATCTCATTTTGACTGATGCACGGAAATATATAATAATGTTAAAATGAGGATATTGAATTGCATCGATGCAGATAAAACAAAAATATACAATTTGGTAAGAGGAAATAAAGAACAGAAATATATCACTGTGTATATATAATACAAAGAAATATGGACACAGGGTAACAATGATAATACATGTAATAATAATAATAATACTATTAATAATAATAATAATAATAATAATAATAATAGCAATAATAATGATATTAATAATAATAATAAGAATAATAACAATAAATAATAACAATAATAAATAAAACAAGAAAAATAAAAAATAATATTAAAAAAAATAATAATAATAATATGACAATGACTATTGCTTACAGAGATTACCTCTACAACGAAGATGAATAAAAATAAAATTTAAATAATGATACATATTATAATGGCTACTATTAATGTGTCAAATCCACCCCCTACGATATTCTCAAAGCGCCACATTACACAGGATACACATATAATGACTTAGCATACACATATGGTACCTATGGTAAACTGCAGCAAGTACACTGCCCATTGCAAACAGTAGTAAAAACACCTAGCGTACACACTGTACAAAATATCATGCATATAAGACGTCTCATGTATGAGGTAACGCAGCACCGATATATATGCGCTCGCTACCAATAGCATAAACCACAAGGCCGTGGAAGAGTACATCAACCACTGGTTCAATGCCATTGTATCGGTTCCTTAATCAGGTCAGGTCATTGTCACTTACGAGCGAAAGATTCTCGTTGTGACATAAAACAATAACTCGCTCACTTGAACAGATTCTCAATATTGAGGGTTCGCCATCTCCAGAAAGGCCATAGCATGGACCCAGAAAGGATAAAAAATGGACCCAGAGGACCAATAACCCAGAGAGGACTAAACAAGGGCCCAGAGAGGACTAAACAAGGGCCCAGAGAGGACAAAACAAGGACCCGGAAAAGCAATGATGTCAAGATTACTAATAGTTATAAACAAGAACTCCGAGAAGACCTGACAAGGACCAGATTGGATCAGGTGTCCACCCAGAGTGGACCTAGCAAGTGAAGACCCAAGACAGACAAACAACAACAACAACAACAACAGGCCACTTCCTCTTACCCATGGACACGATTCCGTAGCAACAACTCCGACTCCCGATCCTGACAAGGTTATCCACGCTATGGAGACTCTCTCAGACCACAAGTGTCAACCCTACCTCAGCTCCAAAGACACGTCCATTCATCGCAAATCAATGTCAACCAACTCCATAAATCTGGGCTTTATTAAGCATAGCAGATCTGTACGACACATGCCCGAGCCCCTTGATTATATTGACGGATCAATGAAATTCGGCCTGGAACGGCTGGAGATGGGGAGAGAGAGAGACAGAGAGAGAGAAGACCATGTGCGCCGTGCTGTGCCACAACGTCCTAGTGCCGCGCCACTCTCCCTGCGCTGGCTGAGTGCTTGGACTGATGAATAGGACAACGAGGGGAGTGCGGAGGCAATTAAGGCCCACCGTTGGATCGGTGTGGTGGTCAGGCTCTCCACAGATATACTGGCTGGCTGTGTTTAGAAGACAATTAAATCTATTGGGATTAAATTAAAACATAATTATCAAGTGTTATTCACTGGCTGGGGCGTGAAAAAAAGGAGATGGGGTGGGGGGTCGGATCCATTATGGAAGTGTGCATTGTTAATGTTTTGTTTTATTTATTACAGTGGTTGTCACGGAAAATTCAGGCTTTGGGTGTGTAGATAGCAATAAGGTATCTCGTATATATGGACTGTGATTGTGTTCTCTCTGCAAAGTTGATAATGTTAGAACAAAGCTAGCAAATCAGTGGATGATATAGAAGTATCACGCCAATATTTCTTATTATTTTTTATTAATACAGTGTCCCCTCTATATAAGGCTGTATTTGGGGTCCATGACATACCCCCAACCTTATAGTACCAGCCTTATA
>JAULBP010095772.1:0-11511 GCA_032355345.1 Lepetodrilus pustulosus | reverse complement strand
AGCTGTCTTATCCACTACGAGACTGGTAGCACTCGCTTTGCAGATAGCTCATACACTGCTAAGAGAGCGCTACCAGTCTGTTAGTAGATAAGAGAGTTTCGTGGAAGGTAACCCTGGTTCCTGATGTAACTCTGACTGCTGTCGTCTTCCTTCCAAATGACTTTCTTTGAAAAGGGATCCAACAACACTCACTTTCAGATTTTGAACAAGATCTCGGTATGTTGATGAATCCATCATGTCTCATTGTTTTGCTCTGACAGGGAGTGATGTTGTCTTATCTGTAGTGTCATCGTAAATAATGTTACTGTTTCCACGGAAAGGTGTTCCTGTTGGTCAAACCTGTGTAGGGTTCACTGTGGCTATACTATTGTTCCTTTCGTCTGTTATAAACTCCCAGATCTCGGCTATTACTCAACCGATGTTTACCAGATCTGTAAAATAATTTTCATGCTACAATAAAATATTATAGCAATGTTCAATAACATTGCTATAATATGTTATTGTAGCATGAAATTTTACAAATTTGATCATTATGAAATGCATTTAAGATGAAGCAACAATTTATGTAAGAAATTTACTTGGTCTAAACAGGGATAGAAACTAACTTTACAACGTACTCGCCCGAATAGTGATACAAATAACAAATGTTATGAATTTCTACCTTTAGCATTGGGAGAAAAGGCCCATGCGAGCGGGCGAGTTTAAATTGCGATTCCTTTACTGCTAAATAGCTATGTATGTATATACTAGTGTTACATTACCTACTTATTATTATAATTAATTCCAGTACTTTATGTACATACTTCAGTATGCATTTATTATGAGTAAATTTGTGATATTATGAGACATTTGTTATATTTTGGCCATTAGACAAATAATCATTACTCGATGAAAACATGTTCCCAACGAAGGTTGACGTCACTCTTTGCCAAAAAAACCCCAGTATCAGTGGAACGTAACGTTACATAATGGTATACAAGTTTGAGAATAGAATTGTCTGGATTTAACATGTAAGGTAGAGAGATGATTCACTGGAGTTGTGTGACTGCCAAGAAGACATGTATACGTCTGAGAATAGAATCCATTGACATTTGTATGAAGCAAGGTTAATATGCTGTGTTTATTAACTGGATCGGGCCACTGGCAGTTGTTATCAATAGAGCATTACCTTCGGCTACAAATAATAATCTTATTCTGTGTCTTTGTTTATATCAGTTGGTGTAAATGTAGCCGCCATATGTAGGTTATAATAGTGCAAGGCTACTTAAAATGAATTAATTGTTGATTTTATTTTGTATTTCTTTTCTTTTTTAAATGTTCTTCAGGGACGTGTGACTTTTGTTTTAACATTAATGTGGGTGGTGGGATTTTATACTTCTACTGTTTATTTTTATTTACTGTATTTATTTTATTATTTTATTTTATTGTTTTCTTGGTGAATGTAAATGTAAACTTGCTTGCATATAAAACAATGGATTATTAATATACTATTAGATATTGGTGTACTTGCATTTAACAACAAAATATGCATTACACAAGTTTTATGAAATAGAATGATAAAGTAATGAAAACTGGGAAAATTAAAGAATACTTTTTACACTAATAATTCTAATACACAGGCTCTGAGGTGTTATTTGTCTTTTTGGCTTAAGGAATTGTACTTATTTTTCAATATGAATAGTAAACCTTAGAATTCATGGTTGAAAATGTTCTTAGATATTAATTACAAATTCACATGTAATCACGTGATTTCACACTTAATCCAATTTACCGACTTGTTAAATTGAAAGATTTTCTGTAAAGGATAGAATATTCACGATTCTTGCGTACTATGAGGTGCTATTGAAGCAGATGTTGCTTTTCTTCATTAGGTCTGAAATATTCATGTACATTTGTCTGTTAAATGTAGCATGGAGGCTATGTGCAGACATTTCTTTACATTATGTGATACACTCTAAGTTCAGACTAGAGTGCCTTAGTGTTGACATACAATCAATATAATATAAATAATCTGTACCTTTATCTTGTGTACATTACATCAGGTCAAAGGTTAAATACTCTCCAACCCCTTGGCTAATCAACGGCAAATATTGATCAATCAATTTTCAAATATTGCGGCTATATTCATCTTCAACTGGCCCATATTTGATCAATAGCAGCAATAATGGCCAAAAATGTAATAAAAGATGTTGCTAGGCAGCTGTGAATATGGCTCGTGTGTTCACTATATAAAACAGCCCAGTCAATAAACCATGATGCGATCGTCGACTCGTTTAATATTTAATGTGGTGTTTTCTTTCTGAGATGGCATTATTACTGTTAGCAATCGGAAACATAACCACAGAGGGTGTATTGATATTTTTAATTTGCACTAATTAGTAACTCTCGCACGCATTTCCCATCTGCAACATATGGTTGTAAGGTCACTCAATGCACGTTCGGTGATTTCCTATGATAAATTATTCCAGTATTGATTTCTCTTTACCCATGATGCTTGCGTGCACACATCGATAACAACACAGTGCCAGTATATTGGTGGAATGAGGGCACCGCAACCTTCCCACTCACAGACAGCAGTCAGATTCTTGCGGATTTCAGCATTTGTGTCGTACATTTCAATCAATCGTATTCTCGATGACCTGTGATGTCATCAGCCGGTGATGACGACCTGATTTCACCTCCTCAGTGATAATGATATGCTGCATCAGTAGTGGTTAACGAGACTGGGAACCAACGTGGAGTATCGGCCATATCGGCCCACTTGGATAACAAGCGTATCACTGCCAGTGTATATCGACGACAGGTTGTCTATATCTCACCTGACGGATTCTCTTTCACATCTGGAATGTAATACTTTTTTGGATTTTCCCCCTAGCTGAATGTCGACCGACAACGTTATGGTAAGAAACCTATCCTGGAAACGAAATACCAGTCGTATATATACGGTTTATTTATGAGCACGATATCTTAACATGTACATGTACGTATGGTCATTTTATTTCATTTATCTCTGATAGTCATGATATCTACATGCTATTGACATGAGAGACGTCGTATTACGTACACGAGTTATTATGTGATATGTTGAAATGTACAAGTGATTCCTGTGTAATATAGTGAAATAATCAATACGGGTTGAATGTAAATGTTGGAATGTACGCGGAACAGATGGGCTCACAATGGATCCATATGTAGGCAGATTGTGTTTCTAATGCAGAGTGACATGATTGTTTGGGTCATTTGTATTGTGTCACATTTCGGATCTGTATATATAAACGTTACGTATTCTCCCACATAAAAATCAATTTTATGATGTCATTTTCTTGGCTATGAATAATCTATCATCCTTATTAAATTGTCAAAGTCAAATAATAATCCTAGTGAAGAAGATAACATAGCAAGATCATACAGTATGATTCAAAATGTAAAGCAATAAATAGATAAAATATATATAATTTAATTTAAGACATATATCATTGTAATAATATAGCACTATGATACGTAACATGGCTTTGAGTCGATGTGATTAATATTGTTGTATTACTATATCATTATGTTTATAAACAAAAGGGATCTGTGCTGGAGGTGTTCAGACACTGCTGCCCATCCTGTGCTTTATCTACACCTCCATGTGATTATATGCTAAACAATATACATGCTGTGACTATAAATACTTAAGGCTGTGTGACCCTCCATTGAAAGAAATGGTGAACTATATTGTCTAGTACTTGATTATTAAAGGCACAGTAGCACATTTTTTGGGATTGACATTTTTAATAGAAAACTGTATATATGTTATGTTTATTATATGGATACAGTAAAATAATGCCACATATTTATGATAATAGTGTTCACATAAGATGTACATCCCATGTTATTATTACACATAAGAATGTATACATTTTAGAATGTATTTTTTTCTCCAAATTTTTGGAATTTTCCAATTAATAAAGTACAAACTATTTGCTGTGATCTTTATAACAAAATCTGAAGCAGTTCATGTAGTGTTTGTCCTGTTCATTCCGAATATTTAACCCTTCCTTCAAGCATATGACATCTAAATGCATTCTACAGGGTAAAAACTGATGTAATACTAGTAGTATATACAATAAACAATGATGGTATACTAATACAGTGTCCCCTTGATATAATGCTGATGTTGGGGTCCTTGACATACCGCCCCCCACGTTATAGTACCCGGCTTATATGATATTACAGGGTAATAATGAAAATAAAAATGGGATCCACGTCTGACCCCCACGTCATATCCGAATCCACAGTGCATAGGACCATGAGGGGACACTGTAGTACATATGTAATCAATACAGAACAATTTGAGTCATAATATGTACTTGTGGCAAACCATGTTTCTTGAACAACTTCAGTTTAGATGGCATCTGTCATAAGATCATTTGGCATCAATGATAATTTTATTTGTGTCATCTTAAAATATTTACCAATATTAATTTATAAAAATGTATCGAACATTATATATACATGTACTTAATTTTGGTGATATATTTTTAGTGTGATACTGTGCCTTTAAATAACTTTTTAAACACAAGAAGCAGATCTTGTACCATTGTAATTGAGCTGTATCTATTCCAGGTCTTAGTGCATGTCCAGTTGTTAGGTACAGTGCCCCCTCGATATAACACGGTCTGATGTACTGCAGATTCGGATATAATGCAGGGTCAGATGTGGATCCACTTTTTATTTTCGTTATTTCCCTGTAATATTGTAATACTATAACACGGCGGGGTTGGTCATGGACTCCAACATCAGCGTTATATCGAGGGGACACTGTATTGTTATCTTACCTGTTCTCTGCCTGAATGCAAAAGAGTTCTGTTCTGAAAAATTAGAACCGAATAAACAGAAAATCTCAGTACTTTGTTAGTCTGGTCAAATATCATTTTCAAGTCTTGTAGGCCTACTTAATTTTTTATTGCTGAAAACGTACTAGAAATTGTGTGCATGTGATGCCTTAATTACCTTGAAAACACTATTAGGAAATTTATTAATTTAATATGCATGCATATAACTCAAAGGAAAAATAATAATTCAGTTCATAAAACCTTTCATAACACCAGGAATGTTTATAGAGTTTGATCCTATTGCAATTTCTTTTGATGATTTCACCGCGTAAACATGGTCTTGGTTGCTAAGAAGCATGTGTCTGTTGCTGCCACCATTCTTCACAGGAAGCGATTCATCCTGTATAAAATCAATTTCGCCTCTTGAAATTGATGACGTTTAGACTAGCGAAGCTGACGAGCGATCCTTTTGATTGGTGAAATTGACAAGATAAAAATCCCTGATCCACTTCATCTAGGCCTGGATTGCGATGGAGGCAGCAGATCTTTGACCTTGTGGCTTTTTGTTGTATCTGCAATCTCCTCCAAGTGCCGTTGATTTACTCGATCAATGATCAATTTATATGTCTGCCATTGAAAATGAGACAGGACTCTGGGGTAGTGCAGGCACATGTACAGCAGACAGGGAGAGAGAAACCTCTCAACTGCTTATTCAGTCTTCATTTGAATAAATGAGAGCCCCTTGTGCAATTCCTTTTTAAGACATCTTAGCTAAGCATTCTACAAGCTATTACTGGCATTGGTTAGTTCTGTGAGACTACTGGGTATTACTGACTCATGTAAATTATCGGCTAATGTAAACTGATGTGGTAATATAAAGACATTTACTGTCTAACTGTAGTGATGATATTTAAATACATTATTAATGTATTACTGTATATGGGCCAGTGGCCTTACATGCAATACAGAAATTAATTGAATTGACATTGACAGAAACCAATTGTGATTTGCCATGTTGATGGTAATAATAGTCGTCGTTAAACGTTACCCTTGCAAGCGTGGTTATTAAAATGACATCTCTATGCATTAAAATAAAATCTAGCAATTAAATGTTTGGTGACACTTAAATTATGTAGGTGAATTTAGCATTCTTGCAGAATTATTAAGGTGGTGACTAGTGTTCGAAATTACCACTGGGAACTTACTGGACCGAATAGTGATACAAATAACAAATGTTTACAAAAAACATGAATTTCTACTGGTCCTTAGGATACCTTTAGCATTGGGAGAAATGGCCGGGCCAGCGGTAATATTGAGCACTGGTGGAGACAGAGTAGCAGATTGTTGAGTTCAAGCAAGTTACCTTTCATTACCAACATGGTAGTTGTCTGAACTGTTGCAGAGCAGTTAGTCAGTACCATCAGGTTCTTGCAGGTGTGTTGCATCATTAGGCTGTGCAGGTGCTGTAAATCCCAATGTTAAATAACAAATAGATATGAATAATAAATGTTCCTATTCTTCCAGGCATGCCAAGATGGGCGACTGCGACAACCTCCCCGAGATCGGAGGTCCTTGCTTCCAGCTCCGTCCAGAGTAGGAAAGGCGCCGGACTTGCAGGAATCGTCTCCCTTGAGAGGCTACACGGCGGGCAGACCATTTAAAGTCGGAGACCGGATCTGTATCGGGGGTGTCAAGTGCGGAACACTGAAATACCTCGGAGAAGTCCATATCGCGAACGGAATATGGTGCGGAATTGAACTCGACGACCCCGATGGGAAACATGATGGCGAGGTCGAAGGTCATCGATACTTTAAATGCATCAAGCAGCACGGTGTGTTTGCCCCACTCGATAAGGTGGAACTTATCGAGGCCGTCAGCGTGAGTGCCAAGTCTGAAGTTCTCGAGAACGCCGCCGTTACCAGATCATTGCCACGGCCTCTGTCGGGATTACAAAAGTCCGCAATACCCCCACCACAGATATCTTCAGAGAAGGTCAAGGGAAATGCGGCTCCACAGAAGTCTCAGATTGCCACAATATCAGGAATCCCCCGGGGAGGTCAGCCTGCTGGATCATCTCAGCAGCTGAAGCAACAGGAGCGCAGTTCTACTCCTGACCTCATCAAAGGGAACGAGGCACTCCAGACCGACTCAAAAAGCACCTATTCTAAATACATCCAGAAGCCGAGTACAGAGGAAAGTGTCAGGGAGAGACATCTCTCCTCGTCGGATGACATCGCTGACGTAAGCGTTCTGTCTGCCGTTCAAGACCAGGTGGTTCAGAAGATACAGCGGCCGTCGCGATTGCCTGGGGCGTCACGTCTCCCGACAAAATACGCCAAGCTGGAGAGGTCATCAGGTTCAGAGGGCAAGCCTGGAGAGGTGCCTCAGGATGCGGAGAGACAGCCAGCCAAACAGGAAGTCGGGATAGCCGCAAATAGGACTTTCAATGTTGGCAAAGACCGAGATGAAGCAGTTGAGGGTCGGCAGCAGGGCGAAGATGAAGCCGATCTGACACGGCAGCTCCGATCCGACAGTCGTCAGTTCCTGAACATCGCGTTTGACGCAGAGAACAACAGCAGTCTGTCGCCCCCGAGTCTGCCGGATGTTGTCGCGTCATCGCCGTTATCGTCATCGTCGCCCGGTTCCCAAAGCAGCGGCGATATGGAGAAGGACGTCCGTGGGAACAAGACCCACGATGAGTCCAACCTGGACGCTCTCGATGACGAGGCCATGTGGGACAACACTGACCTCATGGACGGACTGGACAGGGAAACCAAAAAGTCTGACACGTTCTGTTCGCCTCTCAATGAAACGGCCAGCTTTGTTGCTTCTACACCTCTGCAAGTCAAGCAAACCACAAAACCTGACATAGGGATAACAGTAAAAGATTCAGTGGACATTTCTAGTATAAGGAGTTTATTTCCTAATGCTGGTGAAGTGGATGAAGGTATGACTCACAACTTGAATTCCACATTTACACTAGACAAGAAAAACACTACAGTGACTATTGACAAACCTGTTGTGGGGCAGTTGGATATTACACGGGATGTTTTGGAATCGTCCAAGACGTGTTCAGGAAAGGGACACGGAACCTTTGTCTTGGAGCAAGCCTTGACTGATGTCTCCATGCCGGAATCACTGATGGAAGAAGCGGCCAAGGTTGACCGGTCGGATACCATTGACCAAATTCTGGCCGGAATGAGCAAGAGTGTCGTCGCAGAACTGGAGAAAGTCTCCGATGGGAAGGAGAAGAGGATGACAGACTCTGGGATAGATCCGGGAATGCTTAAGTCCATGACGGAATCGCAGGAAGTCCTGATCGTGTAGGATCCCCGGATGGATCCAGCCGTGTTGAAATCCATGACGGAATCTCAGAGAGTTGTTCAGAAGGAGAACAGGAAGTCCCTGATGGACATCCTGAACCCAGAGGACCTTCTGAAGAGGGAGTTCAAGCCGATGATCGACTCGGGAATATCGGAGGGCTCCATGGGCAGCTCTATGACCCGGAGCCAGCAGATGGAGCTGGAGGACCACCACCTGCATCTGGAGGACCATCTGCGCCTGGAGGAGGACCTCAGAGCAGGACATGCTCGGAACGAGAGGCCGATCTCACTCATCTCCACCACGAGCGCTGACACAGGTAAGATATCTCACAAATAAACCTTGCCTTCATTGAGAACACAGGAAAAATATATTTGTGTCATGGGACTTAAAACACTATTGTTGACATCGATTACTTTGTCAAATTTGCTTTCTATCAAATTAATTATGTGTTCATGAGTCAATGTATGTTTGACATGTTTACTGCACTCTTTTATCTGTGTGATAGCTGCTGGTAAATTGCATTTATTACTGTCCAGAACATATTGAATATAAACTTGTCATATGACTCAAATATTTATATTGGATATTGTTTATTTGTTTATTTGAATATTGAATTTATTATTTGATCACACACATGTAACTTTTCCTTGTTTTTGTTGAACTTTCAATACCTTATCTCTAATGTTGAACTTCAAAATAATTTTCTTGTAAAAGATATTATCTTCTTATTATACAATATTGTTACATTTATTATTTAATATCAATGAAATTATTATATTATAAATTCTAATTATTCTCGGCATCCATAGGCAAACAATATTTATAAATAGTCTTCCTCGATATGACTTAACATTATTCACAGTTGTTTGGAGTAATCGATGTCAACAATAGCTTTTTAGTCCAATGACCCAAATATTTTTTTCTGCGTTCTCAACTTTTATCACCTCCAATCAATGAGAAGGGTTGCTGCATCCCCTCCGATGCCCCACCGATGCCCCACCAGGGCTATTGTCTCAGCAAATATTGCCCCTGTGACTTAGTTGTGTTCGTCTCTGCGCTATTGTGGAGTCACGAAACAAATGTAGGACGAGAGAGATCGCGCATCGAGAAAATGGTAAGGGGATCTATAGTTAACTTTCAGAAATATTGTTATCATGAGCTTTAATGTGAGCGGGTTCAGCCTACTGAGTATATAAGTTTCATGGTTTTATGTTAATTAAATATCTTGTAGTTTTCCCGCCTTCCTGATTTTGCCATGTTTACTAGCTGTCTAACATATAAACAAACACCTGCATCACGAAATGTCCGTTTCTGTTATCGTCATTAGGCTTATTTGTTAACATTAGTCTTTAAGTAAATACTATGTAAATTGATGATATTTGAAACTAAATTTCTAATGACAAACGATTCATCTGTGGTCATCTTGTTGTCCAGTGTTACGAGGGACGGTATTTGAACAGGGATGTTCACAGTAGTCTCGATCTATTGACAGCGATTCAATACCCAAGTTAAAAGTGTGACCATAAAACGGAACAAAAAGCTCATTCTCCAGTCCTAGGAAAGAATGGAGAACAAAAATATCCAAAAAATATTTTCGCTTCCTTCGAGATATTTTGTTTTCTCTAAAAAAATGAACTTATTTATCCTGTAGACTTAGATATACGTTTTCTTAAACTCGTTTTGTAATCGTACATGTCAAAACGTATTGCTACTTTATCAATGTATTGACAGGGTAGCAGGCGTAAAATGAATAAATCACATTACATATGACTGCAATATGAATGGTACTTGACTTGCCTTAACTGATAGGCGTAAGCGTTCACCAGTACTGCTTGTGTGTGCACACAATGCGAACACCGTGTGGTGACCTTGAGATATGCATGTAGCTTGTAGTGCTACAATTTATCAATCACAGGTGAGACATTTACCTGTAATTTTCACCTGTAATTACCAGGTAGGACAGGTATTTCTATGTGTGCACCTCGTAACATGTTGTAGGGTTGTCGTATGCCTGAATTATTTTCCATAAGCCGTGATGATACTTCAAGAGAAAATTCACATTTAATGACATTGTATGTGTGTTTGAATATTGTAGACATGACAAACATTTCAGAGGCATAGTTAAACTGGTGATATACAAGTTTATGGTTATTCATGTTGATACTATATAATGGTCTACGGGTGTTAGCAGTTGGAAGTCTAGAATAATACATAGTTTGCCATGAAAAACAATATTTTCACAAAATTACATCATATCTTAAACCAGTATTAGAGATTGGTACAATATCCAAGGTATTATTCATATTAATTTGAAGATTTAGATGACCACTTTCCCTGCCTGTTTAAATAACTGCAATATATCATTACAACTTGTATGTTAAATGTAAAAGGTTAGCTGTAAGGCTTCGTTGTAGACAAGAAACTTCTTCTTTGTTGTATGTCAGGAACACCCTGGTGGTTAGATAGGCAGATGTTTCTACCACTCAGATATGTTTATGTACTTTTTACATATAGTCTTTGTAGTTCTTACCTAGTGTTTCATACAACATTTACCAGAGTATCCCTTAGAAATCAGCCGGGAGGTTGTTGAACAGACACATATCAGCAGACATACCATGCCTTGTCATTTTAACCTTCTGTCTCCTGGAGGCAGCTCGGGATGCCATTCAAATCGGCAATTTCAATGAAACCCAGCTTATAGTTGTTTGAGACCATACACACGCCCACAAGAATTTTACCTTAGTAACTTTAACCTCCTGCCTGCTAAAGACAAGCAAGGATGCCTAGACACAAAGAGTTGTCTGACCACCCGCACACATTCTCACCTCCATTACGTCTTTACCTCAAGTGTGCAACCATGACAACGCTGATACAGAACCCGAATTGATACGGAACCTTTGCCACAGAACCTCCAACATGGAAGTTCGGATCCTACAGTTGGCCGTGTGCTGATATACTGGAGCTTGTTTCAGGGTATGTTCCGGACACGGACTCGGAAGTAGGGACGTTGACGGCCAACTCTCCGCTGGACTGGATGGACAAACATGGCGGAGGTCGACCCGCCGCCCTGACCTCTGTGCAGGAACAGGAAGTTGCGTACAAGGAATCCTTCTCTAAAGGTCAGGGTTGTAATGAACGTAAAAATTATAATTTGTGTGTAAATTTATTATTGAATTTATGATAAACGTAAAGATTCTAATTTTTAGGTAAATTTGGTATTATTTTCTTTATTTTAAAATTTGTTATTCCAGTTGAGATGAATGGCAGACTTATATTCTTGCATTAGTTTATAACTTAAAGAGACAAGATCATACTTGCATAGGGAAAAATGGTCACTATCGGGGTTATTACATATTCTGAAAGAACAATC
>JAULBP010095761.1:0-11511 GCA_032355345.1 Lepetodrilus pustulosus | reverse complement strand
TTTAGAATACCAGGCATATTATCCACAGTATATGAAGTGCTTTCAAAATTTCAACCAATCCCTGGCTTGCAAATCCACTTTTTTCGGAGCTCTATCTTAAGCCGTCAATTTAATAATATGCTATATACAATTGTATCTTGAATAGGTTTTAGAAGTATTATCTATCACTATTTATCGAAATTAAATTATTACTTGACTGGTAATGAACATTTATGACCAGCCTAATTGTAACAAAAGACATTAACATATGGTACTTGTTTTCCTATTTAACTTGGTACTAAAGCCCTATGAGCACACTTTCCAGCAATGATTTGGTATTCCGTAGTTTCCTGTGTATAGCCCGCTACACTGTATAACCCACAATGGTAGATAACCTACAACGGTAGATAACCCACAATGGTAGATAACCTGTATCGCCTATACATGGGCTATGCGCAACAAATTACTGTAATATAAAATCACGTTATTATTGTTCATGTTCTGGCTATGAGCTAGCACCAACAGCCGATGGAATTTCGGCCTAGTACGAGCATGCCTGGTGTACATAGATAGGTACATTGGTACATTTACAGTTTTTGTTATGTACAGTGTCCATTTGATATAACGCTGAATTTGGGGTCCATGACATACCCCCCTCCTTTATAGTACCCGCCTTATATGATATTACAGGGAAATAAAGAAAATAAATCAAAATCCACGGTGCATCAGACCGTGTTATATCAAGGAGGCACTGTATTGTTACGCATTAAATAGGTACTGTACATAGGCCATAGTTATTTGATCACCTAGTTTACGGATCCAATGACCGGATTTATTTTCACCTGGGGCCTGTTGCACAATGCTCTTGTAGCGCTACAATAGTTGTAAATGGCATCCTGCCACAATAGAAAGCGTTGACGTTACAATAGTTGTAGGCTACAAGAGCGTCGTGCAACAGGCCCCTGGAAAATAAAAATAATTGTTTTTGTTATATCTATTAATCTTTAGAAAATTGCAATAATAAATGGTGATTGAACATAAACAAAGACATGCAAGCAATGGTTGACACAAAGTCGAAACCAATTTGATTTGTTACTGGTAAATATGTATCACAAAAGTTTAATTTACTGGGAAGTAGAAAGTACTTTTTAAATAATTTTGCATTCAAACCATTTATGTGTACTTGTGTTCAAAACAATTATTGAAAATGATATGAATCAATTATTTTTATTTTCTGTCAACTGACCATTCATAATCTGCAATTATTATTTTTATATTCAACCCTATCAACTGATCCAAATATCAAATTCTATCTATTTAAATTTTTGACTGCCCTAGCTAAAATAATCACAGAAACATCTGTAATCTGAGGAATCAAATAGCTGTGGCCTTGCCATGATTTCAAAGAGACCAGTAGGTAAAAAGAACTATACTTTTGAATTGATTTCTAATATCCATTTCCTTTACTTTTTCAGACTGAAAATGTCGGTGATCATCCGGCTGCAGGGACTGCCGTGGTCGGCGAGTGCTCTAGACATCAGGAACTTCTTCACAGGACTTCAAATCCCTGCTGGAGGTGTGCACATAATTGGTGGAGACAAGGGAGATGCATTCATTGCATTCAGCACGGACGAGGATGCCAGACAGGGAATGATGAAGACGTTCCAGAATCTGAATGGATCTCCAGTCCAACTTCTACTGAGCAGTAAAACTGAGATGCAGAATGTGATAGATGCAGCCCGAACTGGACAGGCAATAGACCAGCCTGTGGAACCCACACCGAAAGCTCTGCCTGTCGATCAGCCGAGGCAGTACGAGGATCCATACAACCGAGGGCCGCCTCCTGTGCAGGACGCACGTGTAGGATTTAGGGACGAGTTCCAGGATCCCTCACAGCCAATGTTTGGAGGAGAGCAAGTCGGCTACAGAGAGGATCTGCCAAACCAAGCTCCGTGGAATGAAGGAAGCCAGGGCAGGTATCCGGATGCAGGCTATGTTCCAGATAACAGACCTCAATTTGGTGGGAGAGACAGTTTTCAAAGAGATGGTATACCAAAAGATGGCTTCAGAGCTGACGGACCTCCACCGAGGGACGGCTTCAGTGGTAATGGACCTCCTCCAAGAGATGGTTTCAGGGGTGACGGACCTCCTCCGAGAGATGGCTTTATGGATGACGGACCTCCGAGAGACGGGTTCAGAGGTGAGGGACCTCCACCGAGAGACGGCTTCAGTGGTAATGGACCTCCGCCAAGAGATGGTTTCAGGGGTGACGGACCTCCGAGAGATGGTTTTAGGGGTGACGGACCTCCTCCGAGAGAATGCTTTATGGTTTATGGAGTTCCTCCGAGAG
Organism: Lepetodrilus pustulosus; assembly: GCA_032355345.1. Taxonomy (NCBI): domain Eukaryota; kingdom Metazoa; phylum Mollusca; class Gastropoda; order Lepetellida; family Lepetodrilidae; genus Lepetodrilus; species Lepetodrilus pustulosus. The sequence goes on along the minus strand of JAULBP010095761.1, from coordinate 9,182 downwards.
ACAGCTTCAGAGGTGATGGACCACCAAGAGACGGCTTCAGAGGTGAAGTACCACCAAGAGATGACTTTAAGGGGCCCAGGCCTACAAATGATTGGTTTCAGAGAGATGGACCTCCAAGAGATGTGCCTCCAATTGAGATAAGAAATACCAATATTCCTGGAGACAGAATCCCGGACCTTTTCCCTGTAAACCCACCTCCTGATCAGTATGGAGCACCACCATTTGATAGAGCACCTATTGGCGAGCCTCCATTCAACAGAAATCAAGGTCCACCTGCATTTGGAGGTAGGACTGAAACACCGGCTGATGTAAGGCCTCCACAAGACATTCGCCGTCCAGACCAAAGAGGAGGGGAGTACCGCAGAGGGTCAGAAGGACGATCTGAGGGACGTAACGGGCGAGACCAAAGAGACAGAGATGGGAGAGAGGGTAGAGAAGGGAGGGAGCGAGATTCCAGGGATGGCAGGGAGAGCCGTGATAGGAGAGACAGATCTGACCGTGATAGAACGGATAGAGATAGACCTGATAGAGACAGATCTGATAGAGACAGGTCCAGTCGATCTGATAGAGATAGGTCTAGTCGGTCTGATAGGTCTGACAGATCTGATAGACGTTCAGACAGGTCTGAAAGAGGTTCAGATAGGGAGAGAAGAGATCACTCAGAATCGAGAAGAGGGGATTCCAAGGAATCGAAAGAAACCAAAGACCGCCCAACATCTGCTGAAAAACCGAGTTCAGACTCTAGGCATCCAAGAGAACCATCTAGAGGACCTCCTGGGCGAACAAGAGCTGATTTTATGGGATCTGCTCGACCATTCAGTGAGCCATCTAACCAAGTCCCACCAAATGATCCTCGACATAGACCAGCTGACGGATCTTTTCCTCCCAGGGATGGTGACCGACCAAGAAGCAGGTTTGATCAGGAGAGGCCTCCAGGTGATTTACAACCAGGCAGACTAAGTGGAGATGATAGAAGACCACAACCGCCTCAAGATCCAGATTTCCGCCCAGATCAAGCTTTACGAGGACCTCCAGATGGACCCAGAGGGCTGATGGATGGACCCAGAGGCCCAATGGATGGTCCCAGAGGCCCAATGGATGGTCCCAGAGGCCCTATGGATGGACCAAGAGGCCCATTGGATGGTCCCAGAGGCCCAATGGATGGACCAAGAGGCCCAATGGATGGACCAAGAGGCCCAATGGATGGACCAAGAGGCCAAATGGATGGACCCAGAGGTCCAATGGATGGACCCAGAGGGCCAATGGATGGACCCAGAGGTCCAATGGATGGACCCAGAAGACCTCGTGATGGGCCAAGAGGACCATATGATGGACCTAGAGGTTCAATGGATGGACCCCGGGGTCCAATGGATGGGCCAAGAGGACCAATGGATGGACCAAGAGGCCCAATGGATGGACCAAGAGGACCAATGGATGGACCAAGAGGACCAATGGATGGGCCCAGAGATGGCTTTAGAGGCCCAATGGATGACCCAAGGGGCCCAGTGGATGGACCTAGAGATGGGTTCAGAGGCCCAATGGATGGTTCGAGAGGGAGAGGTCCACCAATGTTCCCTGATCAAGGAAATGGATTTGACAGAGATAGCCGCCCACCAGACCGTGATTTCCGGGGTGGACCTCCCGGAGAAGGTGGTTTCCATCAAAGAAAGCCGATGCCTCCACTGGGTCGAGGTCGGCCAGGTGATGGAGGTCCACCAGGAATTGGACCTCGTGGGTTACGTGACGAAGGTTTTCAAAGAGGCCCTGATGAAGGCAGAGGCATGAATGGCCCTTGGGACATGGAAAGATTCCCTGGTGGGCCGCCAGGCCGCCCTGCACCTCGTCAAGACTTTGGCGACTCCAGACCAGGACCTAGTGCACCTGTAAGCAAGGGACTACTCGGTGATGCTCCAGGAATGTTGCCACCTGTGAGAGGAATGATGGACAGAGGAGATGTGAAGATGGATCACGATGGCAGAGAACCGAAGAGACCCTTCCCACCGGACAGGCCAGGTCCAGGACCGTTTGGAAGGCCAGGAGAGATGCCGGATTTTGGCAGAGGTCCAGGAGAATTTGATGAAATGCAGAGATATAAAGGTAGAGACATGGATCCACGATCAAACAGAGATGCTCAGGAGCGCGGACCTCGCCCAATGGCAACTGATGAAAGAGGACCACGGCAAATGATACCTGATGACAGGCGTCGTGGCGACTGGGGTGGTCCTGATGGCGGCCGGGAAGGACAGTGGCCTGATGATCGAGGACCGCCACGAGGACGACCTGTGGACAGAGATGAAGGTCCATATGCACACCGCAGCAGACCTCCACACATGGACGAACAATCTAGGAAGAGACCTAGGCAGCCTGAAGAAGGAAATGTTTACCTTCGGCTCAAGAACCTGCCTTTCAATGTGTCTTACAGCATGATTCGCCGCTTCTTTACTGGTTGTGATATTCCATACGATGGACTAAAACTTCTCAATGATGAGCAAGGAAAGAGGAATGGAACTGCATTTGTGAGATTCATGACGGAGGAAAGCTCCTATAATGGTTTAAAGAGAAATGGTTTCGAATTGATTGGTCGCAATGTGGTTGTCAATCGCTGTACTGTTACTGAGTTTGATGGTGCTGTTGATTCCTATATACCTGATGATGAAGAGGAGGAGGGTGGAGCAGATCCACCTAAAAGACCTCGTTCTGATGTACCACAGGAGGTCAATAAGACCACATCCTTTAGTACGGAACAAGTAGTAAAAGTAAGCAACCTCCCACTGAACGCATCCATAGAAGAAATCAGAAATCAGATGACAAATGTTGAAATTGCTGGACATGGTTCGTCTTTGGTCATGGAATATGATACAAAAGGGTCCTTCACAGGAGTGGCATATGTTGAAGTTTTGAATGCGGACAATTATCAGCGAGCCTTGGCGATTGAAGGAAAACACATGGGCTCACGAATTCTCCGAGCTTGTGGTAGTTCTAAGGCAGATCTGAATAAATCCAAGCTGACTCAACCCAAATCAGATTCCACTTCCAGTAAAACACAGAAAGTACAGAAAACACCGGACAAGAAGATTGACAATGAGACTGTTTCAGGAGACATCAATGACTTCTTATTCTATTGCGTAGTCTTGACGGGATTACCACCTGCATCTTCCTACAGAGAAGTGCGTGAATTCTTCAGTGGTCTAGAAATTGTCCCGCGTGGAATCCAGATCTCTCACGATGGTTCCGGAAACCCCACGGGCGAAGCGTACGTCGAATTCTCCACCAAGAAAGACTGTAAGGAGGCGTTGAAGCGCGACCAGCAGATGGTGTTGCAGAACAAAGTCACAGTGAAACCTATTTTGAAGACCGAATTGATCCACAACCTGAGGAACGCGCGCAACATCATCAGCAGCAGCCCGGGGGTGCCGCCCGTGAACCAGAACCCAGGCATCACCAAGCCCATCCCGCCTGGCGTGCTGAAGAGGCAGTGGGTGTATCTACGCTGTTCCAACCTCCCTCTGCAGGTGACCATCAGGGAGTTGTTGGCGTTTTTCCACAAGTACAACCCCGTGCCAGAGTCCATCCGCCTGCACTACACCGGAGACGGAAATCCAACAGGGAATGCTGTGGTGGGATTCCCCACTAAAGTAGAGGCGGCCAAGGCCATGGCAGACCTCAACGGAACCATGTGCAGACGCAACAGTGTGGTTATAGCCAACGCATGAGACGGTATGTATTGCCAGTGAGTACTAACTAGAAAGTAATTTCCTTGAGCATATTATCATAGTCATTTCAAGTGACTCAAACACTAAATTCATATTGTATCAACTTAAAGACCTGGGTATCCTTTCACAAATCTCTCTCGTCTACTATGTGACCATTAGCAGTAGTTATCGGCTAAGAGAGCTCTATGAGAGCTTCGTGAAAGGATACCCTGATCCTATACATGTACAATAATTGATTTCCTTCCAAATGGACCTTTATCGATAATTAAGCTCATTTTCCAGGCAGTCAGTTTGTTTGTTTACATATACTGCTAGGTGAGCAGAAGTGTGTAACCTCTCAATTGCATTTATCAACCATCTTACTGAGGACCAATCAGAGCACGCTCTTCTAACCACATGACTGATTTATCAATAACAGATCATTTTGAAGAAAATCCAACATTGTACGTGATGTAAATATTATCAGTTCTTTAGGTTTATACGATATGAATTTACAGTTACTGTATGAGTCGTGAAGTTCAATTATGATTTTTAACATTGTAGAATGATTTCACTAAACTTTAATGAAGTTGCAAATACTATTAGGTAGTGTTTACAATTATTGAATTGAAGAGTAAGTTGCCTTGAGATATTTGGAATTTTATCTGCAATATGCAGTACAATTTTATACACCATGTGGTATCCTTTCACGAAGCTCTCTTATCCACTAAGAGACTGGTAGCGCTCTCTTAGCCGATAGCTATAGTCTGCCATGAAATTCAATGATACCCCTATTTCGTAGATTATCTCAGTAAATACTACATGGAATGAAAAACAAAAAAGCCTTCATTTGCCCTAACCAAAATACAAAATATTGTACCAGTAATAAAAAATCAGATTAACAGATTTTTTATTACTGGTGCAATAATTTCTATTTTTGAATTTTGATTAGGGCAAATCAAATTTAAATTTTTTATTTTTTTTCTTTCCTTGAAGTATTTACCGAGATAATCTACGAAATAGGGGTGTCAAGGCATTTCATACCAAACTATAATACACTGCTAAGAGAGTGCTACCAGTCTCTTAGTAGATAAGAGAGCTTCATGAAAGGATACCCAGTATGTAATGTTCACATTAGTGGTAATGGTTTAACCCTCTCCCTGCTGGATTATGCACAACTGTGACAATTAATTACTTGTGACTTGAGGGATGTGAGCTATTTAATAATTTAAGATATATTAGCATGTAGGACAGAGAGATTGGGATGTAAACATGGTGAATGTGTTGCTATGCTTTAAATAAAAATGCATTAGGGTTGTAACACTAGATCAAACTATTGATGACATAGTAGTCCAATGGTATGGATAACAATTTTAACTATAAATTTTTAAAAAAAGTATAAATTGTTTCTACATAAATTATGAAGATCCCAACTTATTCACTGATTGAACACAATCGTAATCATAATGTCTTCCAATTTATTACATTTCAAAGATAATAATATAGTGAATCAAATAATGAAAACATAATATTGTCTTTCAGTAGAATTATTTCAATGATTGTATTAATCATCAATATACCTGTATACAGTTGCACATTACTACACACATGAAGAAAAATATAAAAAAAATTTTACTATCTCAATACAGACAGACAGACAGAGAGACAGACGTTTATTCAATACATAAGGCCTTGGCCCATAATACAATAATATATTGATAGATTTGCGCATTAGTCACGTACATATACCGCTAGTTTCATATATAGTATACATATAGTATACATATACACATGAATACTGTACTGGCAATAGTTGGCCCAAATAGTAACCCATGTACTTTTCATACATTTGAGAAAACTGGGAGTAAGCAGTGAGTGTCCTACTGTAGCACTATGTTGTGTTTAACCCTCTCCCTGCTGGATTAGGCACAGCCTCTCCTCTTTAGGCCATTTCTAGTTGCATCTAGTATGGAGAGAGTTAAAGCCAATGTGATACTGACAATCTGCAATGTTGGTTGGGTAGGTGTACTTGTAGATTTTGGTATCCTTTCACAAAGCTCCCTTTATCTACTAAGAGACTGGTAGCTCTCTCTTAGCAGTGTAGTAGCTATTGGCAAAGAGTGCTACAAGTCTCTTAGTGTATAAGAGAGCTTTGTGAAAGGTTACCCAGACTTGTAAGCGAAGGATTACTATGACATTAAATATGCATAACAGGTGACACTTTTCTTTCACTTTTCCTTTTTTATTAATTTTCTTTTTTAATTAGGGTGTGGAGCCACTTTCAAGATCATTTTACTCAATCATGGCTTGTCAGTTTACAGCAAGAGTAAACCTGCAGCATCCATAACTCAGAGTGTTGCAGTATACCTGCAAGCACAGGCTGGTACAAACATTGCTACCATATCCCTGTGACGGATTCAAACTCAGGACCATTGGAACCAAATCCTGGTGATGGTTGTAAACTAGCAAGCTAAGATATGAGTGAAATAATCTTTGAAGTGACCATACACAAAAAAATATTAAGTGCACCAGTAGTAATGAATAACACTGGTATTTTTTTTATGTGGTAAAATAAGTGGAATATGTAGTCTAATATGCACATAATACAATAACTCTAAACAAAATATCAAATATAATTTCATTTTACTAGAAGTAATTAACATGTTTAACCCTCTCCATGATGAAGGCAACCAGAGATGCCCAGAAGAGCAGTGGCTGTGCCTAATCCTGCAGGGAGAGGGTTAACCCTCTTCCTGCTAGAGTAGGCACCAACACTGCCCTTTAGAGCATCTCTGGTTGCCTGCAGCAGAGATAGGGTTAACAGTGTTTTTAATATTGAACACATTCATGAAGCAACTCTCTCTATATAATATATGAACAAGGGTTTCAACTTTGGTACAGTTCATCACTCAAGTCATCAATTACATCATAGCAGTTTACTTTTACGTTTTACCAAATACTTATGGATTAGCAAGAAGACTTGCAGTAGGTCATTTATATATAGTCTTATTATTCTGAAAATAAATGCCTGGTTTAGTTAAAGACAAGAGCTACTGCAAGCTATCTGAAAGTGTAATATATATGGTGTTCTGTGTAACAAGGACAGACGTTTGGGCAAGTGCATCTTTTACTGCTCGTTAAAACAACTATCCAGCAGATCTAGAAACCATTGAGTATTACCATGCCTTCATAGGCCCAGATGTGGCTGAGCTTTGTTCTACCGTTACTGAATTGACGGAGAGTACATTGCTCGTCACTTCCTAGTTGTGCAGTTCACTGAGAAATTAGAAATAGACATTCTTAACTTTATGCTGTTTGTCTTGTTCCATGCTATTTCTCTGGTAGATGTTCATTTCCACCATGTATAAACAAGTCGTCGACAGTACACTGAACTATATATATGAGAACGTTAAGCCCCAAACTCTGGGTGGGCCATTATTAATTAAGAAAATTCCAAAACGAGAACGGTATTTGGATGACATGTTGAGCTACATCCACGAAGATGTCGACTGGATCTCAAACAGGTTTTATTTCCTGTACATCACCTGATGGATTTAAACCGAATTTCAGTAGTTCCAACACCCGTAGATCAACAAGACAACGAGTACTGAATGTTTGCCCGTGTCGCCCTTCCTCAATGAATAGGCAGCTGATAAGGACAACTTGCAACGCAGTTGTATTCCCATTATCGTCATTGCAGGTGTGGGGAATCCGAACCGATACCACTGTTGCATTTCTTTTTTACTTTATGCACGCTAATCCTGTTTGTAATCTTGTATCTGTGTTTTAGAACATTTACTGGTACATGTACAATGCCTATCCTCATTTCTATTTCGATACTTACTCCAAAAACACACTGGAATAGTCTTTTCTCAATTCCTCAGATCCGCCACTATTCAACAAAAAACTAAAAAGCTATTTATTCGCTTACATTGCGTTATTCACGTTACTATGGTTGACAATATTTAAACAATAATTGGAATATATAGGACCATGCCTGAACATGTTTATTAGTCGCGATTAAATGTTGAAACCAAATAAAACACCAGATAGAATGCTTAATATATGTACAAAAATATGTATTGCGAGCAAAGTCGTATGTTTTAATAAGAGTACTAAATTCAACGTTAATCTTGATGATTGTGAGTACAAGACTCTTCAAGAGTGTGACAGAATGTATACAATAATACCCACAGAAAACGCTTGAATGCATGGTCTATAATTATATTTAGGGTTATGCAATTTACTTTCAACTAGTACTTAAAGGCATACAATCATAGATGGTTGACCTAGAGAATCTTGTCAAGTGAATTTCTATCTATTTAAGTTGGATTCGCTCACCCAAAAGTTATTTACTGATGCATACTTGTTCACAACATTCGATAATTAAAAAATCTATTAATATTTTATATGAATAACGGGAACGTAGACCTAATTATCTTGTCTTTGTATCATCTTTCATCGAGCTCCGTGTGTATGACTGGATTGGATTTTGGCGAAGATACGCCATTTGTAAATAATGAAGACATCGCGGTTTGTAAAGGATTTGAATTTTCCAACTGCTGTCAGCTAATACGAAGGCTTGGTCGCGATGCAAAAGTACGATAATTGAATATACTTTGCATTTATAACTCATATTTGGTCAATTGGGACAATACAAATCTGTGATTGTATGTGTTTACCGTAATACCCATTATCAATCAGTAACTGTATACTTGGACGGACAGATGGACAGACATGGACGGTCACGTGCTCTGTTTGTAATATTTTAGTATACTAGTATGTGCGAGCTCTCATGCAGTGTGTGTGTGTGTGTGTGTGTGTGTGTGTGTGTGTGTGTGTGTGTGTGTGTGTGTCTGTGTGTGTGTCTGTCTGTCTGTCTGTATGTCTGTCTGTATACCTCATGCCATGCTTCCTTCACCAGTGAGTACAGACAGACAGTTGGACAGACAGACAAATAGGCGGACTCGTAATTAAGGTCTTTCTTATACGTAGACATGTCAATATAAACAACTTCATATTGAAACATGAAATAAACAGTGGTCACCACACTAAACCTGTAACCCCGTATGCTGATAGAAAATGTAAATGGTGTGATAGTAATTCAGTTGAACATTGTAATATGATATCCGATATATTTTCATCTATGTCATGAAATGTGATCAGTTACAAATTTTCTAGCCGTAGGTATTGAAAAAAAGTTTAAACATAGAAATTTGCTTTTGAATCTATATATATTTTTTTATTTAAATGTACTGTTACAATTGTATTAGCAACAAATGAATGTTATGTCTCTCATAGCCATTGTTGTTGGCCAACGTTAAAAGCTATGTCTCTTATTGTTTTTATACTGCGTAACAATGGGTGAGACAATAATAAACAATTTCTCACTCCCCTCACCCTCTCTCTCTCTCTCTTTCTCTCTCTCTCTCTCTCTCTCTCTCTCACTCTCTCTCTCTCTCTCTCTCTCTCTCTCTATATCTCTCTCTC
>JAULBP010095750.1:0-11512 GCA_032355345.1 Lepetodrilus pustulosus | reverse complement strand
CCCACCCCCCTCTCCCACCATGTTATAGTACCCGCCTTATACAATATTACATGGAAATAGCAAAAAATAAATTACAGTGCCCCCCCGATATAAGGCTGTTCGATACAGAGCGGATTCGGATATAAGGCTGGGTTAGATGTGGACCAATTTTTATTTTTTGTTATTTACCTGCACTATTATATAAGGCTGGTACTATAAGGCTGTGGGTATGTCATTGACCCCAAATACAGCCTTATATAGAGGGGACACTGTATCTATCAGTCGGCAGAATAATGAAACTCCCTCTAGAACTAAGAGCTGCAGTATCGCATAGCATTTTTAAATGCCATTTAAAAACCTATTTATTTATGTCTGCGCTCTGAGCATGTGGGTGTCTAGAGTATTAAAAGTACAGTGTAGTCTTATTACTACAGTATTATCTTTAAATGCAGAGTGAATTATTTTCTTTTTGTAGTTCATATTTAATTTCTAATACTGTATATACGTAATATATGATGTACATGTATGTAGCAGTACAATATTACATTTCAATATTAATGTGTCTGTTCTCCCACATATTGTTCTGTTGGAGGGGGCATTCGCATTTAGCAAGATCATGCTTGATAACGACTGCTAAATGCGCATTAATAAGTGGCATTGATATGATATCCTGGTCAGTGTCAGAAAGCTGTCAGACCAGCAGTAATTAATTATCAGATGAATGTCCAAATTAACGTGGAATAAAGGCGACATATATAGTGAAATATTTGTCCTCAAGATTATTTCAGGACATTCCTGCTACCAGTTCTCAAACATATTTAGCATCCTGCTACCAGTTCTCAAACATATTTAGCATCTTGCTACCAGCATCCTGCTACCAGTTCTCAAACATATTTAGCATCCTGCTACCAGTTCTCAAACATATTTAGCATCTTGCTACCAGTTCTGACATGTGTTTAGCATCGTGCTACCAGTTCTCAAATATAATTTTGCATCTTACTACCAGTTCTCATAAATGTTTTAGCATCCTGCTACCAGTTATCAAATATGTTTTAGCATCTTACTACCAGTTCTTGAATGTTTTAACAAGCATCCAATTTTTGAGAAATGTATTAGAATCCTGCTACCAGTTTTCATGCTTTAGCATCCTGCTACCAGTTCTCAAATGTTTTAACACCCTGCTACCAGTCCTCAAATGTTTTATCATCTTGCTAATAGATTTAAGATATTCCATAGCATCCTGCTACCAGTTCTCAAATGTTTTAACACCCTGCTACCAGTCCTCAAATGTTTTATCATCTTGCCAATAGATTTAAGATATGCCATAGCATCCTGCTACCAGTTCTCAAATGTTTTAGCATCTTGCTACCAGATATCCTTTAAGATAAATTACAGAATATTTCACTATATTTATGCCAGTTGGAATGCTATTGAGGATGTCAATGAAAACGGATCGGACAAGTAAATGCTGGACTAAGGTGGTGTAAGGTCAAACCGTGTACACTAATATGATTGATGAGCAGATGCCAGGCAGTGGCTGGGGACGGAGGGCTGTGACTGTTGTTATCTAATTGTAGGCTTGAATCACTGCCATTCACCACCACCCATGATTACTGCTGCTTACAGTGCAGATGTTCTTGGCAGTCAACTGCACACAGAGGGCACGATTTAATACCTGAGAGTATTCATGGGATTTGTTTATCTCTCACACTCATAAATAACTAAATAGTCCATGCAAGAGATATGGTGTCAGCTTGGGCAATATTGGCTTGGTTCAATAATGGCAATCTGTGCAGCAGGGAATGGGTACCCGGTAGGATGAGATAATCCATATCGTTATCTATATCTTTTTCTACATCAGCATCTCTATTAATAACACCATCCACATTATTTAAGTGCTCCTATTAGACCTATACAAGCTGCAGGAAATGGGTACCCAGTAGGACGATATCATCTGTATCATCTATGTCTTCTTCCACATCATTATTTGTACTAACCATATCATCCACATTATATTAGTTTTTATATGAAAGTGTCCTTTTCAGCCAGCAGGAAATGGGTACCAGGTAGGATGAGATCATCTGTATCATCATCTACATCATCTTCCACATCGGCATCTATATTAACTACATCATCCTAACATTATTTAGTTTGAATGTGAAAGTGTCCTTTTCAGCCAGCAGGAAATGGGTACCTGGTAGGATATAATCATCCATATCAACAGCAGCAGGAACAGCAGCAGCACCAACAGCAACAACGTCATCTGTGGTAGCCAGTATTTCCTCTGAATGAATCTGCAGTGTGACCAATCGCTGTCTCTGTTTCAGACGACGTTAACATCATCCGCCGATGCATCACAGCTAGCTTCTTCGCAAACGCAGCCAAGCTACACTACACAGGTGTGTACAGGACGATACGGGACGAGCACGTCCTCCACATCCACCCCACATCTGTCCTCTTTGCAGAGAGTCCTCCACAATGGTATGTCATACATAGTCACAAGCGTACTCCTAAACATAGTTGAAAAGATAGTCCTGAAGATTGTTCTAAATAGTCCTATAGTTGAAAAGATAGTCCTAAGCAAGATCCTACAAATAGTCCTAAGGATTGTACTAAACATGGTCCTAGAATCCTAAAGATAGTCCTAAATTCAGTAACAAAATATAGTTCTGAGCATGGTGCTATAAATAGTTCTAAAAATAGTCCTAAAGATGGTCCTAAAGATAGTCTTAAACATGGTCCTAAATATAGTCCAAGATAGTACAAAAGTCCAGAAGATAATACTAAGATTGTCCTAATGAGGATGATCCTAAAGATGGTCCTCGTTTCACCATACTATTTATAGTGTCCCCTCGATATAACACAGTTCGATACACAGCGGATTCGGATATAAGGCGGGGTCAGACGTAGATCCCATTTTTGTTATTTACCTGTACTATCGTATAAGGCGGGTATGTCATGGACCCCAAATTCAGCGTTATATATCGAGGGGACACTGTACCTGAATGGAAAGTTATAACCTGCATTGCTTTTCAGACATTTTAAGACACTCTCAAAATTGTATTTGGCTGATAAATATTGTCATTAACTAGGAAATTGACAGATAGCAATAGATCAATCCTTTCATAAAATACCCTCTATACCCTATATATATTTCTAGGATATACCAACCATGAATACCAAAGCGTCAATTAATTGTCATGGGAATAAATCTGCACACAAGCTATTAAAATGTCAAATGTTTTAAATCATAATCATAAAAGTCATTCAGATGTTTTTTTAACTTTCTTGTGGGCAAACAAACCTCCATGACATCCATTTTAAGAACTATTTTTTTTATATATGTTTAATTTGCATGAAAAGAAGTGTTATTTTACTAAATTTTAAAATATTTAAGTTAAGCTTTAATGCAATGTGTTTCTTTGTGTTTTGATGACATCGGCTGCACACCATTGCTCTTTCTTACAGGGTGGTGTTCAACGAAGTGGTGCAGACATCCAAAGACTTCATGCGTGACATCACAGTGATCAAGCCTGAGTGGTTGTATGAGTTGGCGCCACATTTCTACCAGTTCGGAACGGTATGTTGCCTTGGTTACAGTTGCTGTGGTTACAGTTGCTATGGTTGAGAGTTGCTGGACTAAAGAGTTGCCATGGTTACAATTGCTGCGGTTATAGCTGATGTGTTACAAGTAACCATGCAGCCGGAATTTGTTTTTATATAATATCGCCGTTCACAGTGCCAATATAGAGGATACAGACTCTCATTAATTTTGAAACAGACATTTATTATTTTTTCTTTTAGCTGTTTGAATTATTTTGTTTAAAAAATTAAAAAATACCATTGAAATGTATCTGTGGTCAAATATTTCAGGTACAACCAATTTTTTAATTACATATTTATGTAGTACACACAATCAAGAATAATGTTTGAATAATTAGAACTTTACAATTTGACCAAACTCGGCAGGTTGCTATTCTTATGTTCGAAAATATTCTATCTAGTACATTACTTTCTGTTCAGAGTATGAAAGGGTTTGAATTACATTGGAGCATTTATGGTAGAATGCCACTTAGACACCAAATCTTCTATTTCCAATAATTTCTATCAAATGTGAAATTAGCTTTGGTTGTAGATAATTACGCCGAGTACTGTAATTAAGTCATCCTCATTGCCTCTAGATACACTCTATACAATTAAAGAACCATTAAATTCAATTTAGGCATTAAAGAGAACATGCCAAAAGTTCATTTATGATTTCAAAATTGTGTGAAATTTGAAAATTAACATCCAATTGGTTTATCTTCTAAAGGATTTTGTCAATGCGGTTAAGATCTTTCCCTTCGAGGTGTTGTTTACCACTCTGTTCCTTGCCTCGTGGCGAGATATTAAGAAAGCAAATTTTTGATACCTTTGACAGGTGTATCAATTAAAGACGTCCTTGAAGTAACTATCTGGTAGTTTGCAGGCGTGATATTAGTTTGATTATTGTCTTAATTCAGGATGTAGATACATGATTATTTTGTTTATTCAGGAAAGAGAGCTGGCCGCGAAGAGAGTCAAATTAGACGGCAGCGACGACGATAACGAAGGCGACGTCACGTGACCGAGCAAACCGGCAGACTTTTTCCTGTCAGAACACTTGTTGATCTGGAGCTGACCCTCGGAGCACTGTGTCCGTCCAGGCAATTGATCTGGGAGTAGCGAGACTGCTGACATGCCAAGGGAGTAGCGAGACTGCTGACATGCCAAGGTGGATGCGGACACACAATGTTGTGAAGCCATCACTTGACATGTAGACTGTTCACCATCACCACTTGACATGTAGACTGCTCACCATCACCACTTGACATGTAGACTGTTCACCATCACCACTTGACGACATGTAGACTGCTCACCATCACCACTTGACATGTAGACTGCTCACCATAACCACTTGACATATATACTGTTCACCATCATCACTTGACATGTAGACTGTTCACCATCACCACTTGACATGTAGACTGCTCACCATAACCACTTGACATGTATACTGTTCACCATCATCACTTGACATGTAGACTGTTCACCATCACCACTTGACATGTAGACTGCTCACCGTATTGTCAAATCTCATCCACGTGGAAACTGGGAACGAGCGATATCACAAATAACTCACCTAACAGTAATACAGTTAGTTAAGTACTGTGCAGCGTTTGAGCTGTGTGCGACTGTTGGTCATTTAATTTAACCCTCTCCCTGCTGGATTAAGCACATGCAAGTTGCTATTTAAGGCATCTCTGGTTGCCTTCAGCATGGAGAGGGTTAAATAAATTATGGTACATCAGTCATTTGATTCTGTTGGTGTACAATATGTCCTTGAAATAATAAACTTCTCCCCAAGATGTTCCATGTTCTCTAAATACCTTCTGTCCACGTTCATATATCTACCACCACACCAAGTAACAAATGGAGGGTTTGAATCCCATTTATGAATCAAGATCTATACCGTACAAAATTAATTAAGGGCCATCAGATAGTTTGTAATGAAGCTTTCTAGAAAATTTCGAAACTCAGCGTGAGCAATCTGGTGCCATTCTTCTTCCGATGTGTCTATAAACTTGCAGGAGTAGCCAGAAGCCTGTATATCTTTACAAATTCTTCATTATTAAAACTATATAAAGCTTAAAGGCATACTATCATGGCTGATTGACCTATATAATTGCCAAACGAATTTCTATCTGAGACTACTTACGCGAGATTTGTACACCTATAAGTTGTTATTTACTCACGCACTTATTCCCCAACACTTGATAGTTAAAAAAAATTCATATTTTATATGAATTACGGTTACGAACCCATAATTATCTTGTCATTGATGTATTCGACTGATCTTATAGGAAAGTGACTGATTATTTTCAGTTATCTCCCTTTGCATGTGTATAATAGCATACCGCTAGTTTTTACATTCAGATAAACCTATCGCACAGTTGTACATTAGAATGGAATGTTCAGTCTACCATACAGCGGTGGAAAGGTTTTTTGAAGTGCAAACATGATTTTATGTATGCCAAGTGAATGTACTTTGCAGTTGTACCGAAGAACTTGTCCAAAACAACCATAAATATCTGTGATATTATGCCTTTAATATAACTGTACATCCAAAAAAAGGCAACTGGCCCTTAATTAATTTTGATGAGTTTGCCATCTTAGAATATTGCGAAAGTATATGCAGGCCGACTACAAGTGTACGTTTAGCTAACCAGGTCCCCCTATCTCGAGAGAAAAAAAATCAGAAGTCTGTTTATTACCAAGTTGTTTCCCTATGCTAAGATTCAATGTTGATTAAACTGATTTATTTTTTCTCCAAGAAATTCACAATTCTGAAATTCAATCTTACATAATCTTAGCGACTTCATTTTCTTTAGAGAAATCGGGCTCAGATTTTCAAGTATCGTAGCAATAAAAGTGCCTCATGCAATTGACCTACAATGGTAGCAGGTCCATAAAATTGGAACTACAATCACTTGTAGTTCAGTAGGCTGGCAATAAGGTCACCACCACCTTGATTTACCGGTTCTGTAAGCCTTCCACTCATCATAAGATTACCATGGTAACTTTTATGGTACGTACAGCTGAAGATCCTGGCTTTAAATGGTATCCAGAGAAATTGGTTAATCCATGATTACCTCCAGATAGTCCGAGATACCCTACATATAGGATATAGAGCAGCAATTTTGATTAATACAGTAATAATGTAAGGCAATGTCTCCAAAGGTAGTAAACAACTTTTCATAAATAATATTTTGGTTGACTTAGCCGATATTTGACTGTTTTAGTGTATGTTGTCGTTTAAGTGCATTTAACTACGTACATGTACTTGTGTTTTTGTTGAACTTTGGGTGTCTACAAATTTAACATGTTTATATTTTTCCAAATAAAAACTACATAAATAAATAAAATAATACAAATACTAACGGTACAACTACAAAAATACATGTAGATCTTAAAAAAAAGAAGTTTTATATTCAATAAATACAGGAAATAATAAATCTATATCCAACAATAAGTAATTAAGTAAATAAATAAACATAAATAATATTTTTTTTAAATAAAAAAAATAAAATAATATAAAAAAATATATAATAATAATAATAATAATAAATAAATAAATAAATAAATAAATAAAATAAATAAATAAATAAATAAATAAATAAACAAACAAACAAACAAACAAACAAACAAACAAACAAACAAACAAACAAACAAACAAACAAATAAATAATATATATAAAAAAAAAATGAAGTTTTTAAATAAAATAAAATAAATAAATACATGTAGACTGTAGTCTAATATAAAAAGAAATATAATTTTAAAAAAATTAACAAAATAAAAACAATAAAATAAATAGTATGCCAGTCAGTTGAGTTTTACAACTGCTGATTATATTTCTAGCAACAACAATGCTACCTATGATGGATACGAAACAAAAGATGACATCTGGAACAAAACAATGTCACAAGTTCCTCATTCAGATTGTAATTGTCGTAAGAATCTTGTCTCTTTTTCTCATTCAAGTGTCCACATGAACAGATGTTTGGATAAGAATCAATCATGCTTGGTTGGCTACTTTCAAATCAATAACTGAAGTTGGAGATTGATGAATCGTCAACTAAAGCTTAATGTCCACTGGATGATAAAAATGGATGGGTGCGATAAATCAAACCTACACAAGATGTCGAAATCATTTCAGTTCATGCGTCTATTCTACACGACTTAATGTGCAATTGTATGAAATGTCAGCTTTAGATATATATTTGAGAATTAAATCAGGCTAATTTGAAATGGAAGTTACCGATTGAGAAATAGGTAGAATCTAATCAAAGCCTGTCGCACGGCACCTCTTCAAAAGTAAAATATTACCTAGACAAATATGTCAAATAAGTAAACTAATTAGAAGAAAAGAAAAAAAAGAAGGTGGGTTGGTTTTTTTTCTCTTGGAAATGATAACATTACTTCAACAGTATGTGAAATTTAGTAGATATTATTTACTACCGTAATTACTCTAATATTTTGAACAGGAGGAAATAATTAAATTTGTAACTGTTTGAATTTTTAGCAAAATATCAAAATTGAAAATGATCTGTATCCATATAATTAGGGACAACCAAATTAAAGTACATGTATAGCATATGATTGTAATTAAAATGGTAAATAAATAAAGGATATTTTAAATTTGAAAAAGATGTCATGTTCGTATTTTTAGGGTAGGAACAAATTATTTTTTACTATTAATTTAAGTGTTCGAATTATCAGAGGGTTCGAATTATTAGAGTAATTACAAAAGGTGTAACGATAAGTCGATCTATTGCAATAGTGTGTCCCGATAGCAATATATCGATAGCAGACTTAGCAATATATAACTATTGCTGATAGTATGATGGAATATCAATAGTTTCTATATTTATTTTTCTCTTTTACTCAGCTTCTTTCCTGACACTCCAACCTGTAATGATCGTAACAAACACTTATGGTATTCTAACTGTCATTGGAAACATTGTTATTGCTAATTACGTCAATTGCAACCTATATATATGAGGGAGAAATATCCAATTTCTGGCTATTGATACCATATATACCTACCATAAATACATCTTAATTAACTAACAGATTATAGCTACTTGTATGTCTTTAACATTAATTTTGCATACTCAAGTACTATTGTGATGTTTGTCAAATTGTGATAGGTATCATAATAGTAATTATCACTATCGCAATACTATCATGATAGTTAAATTACCTGTGAGTCACCCCTAGTAATTACGGTAGTAAATGTCTTATCATGATTTTTGATAATTCTACTAGACAGTTTAGTTTTTATAGGTTTTTATAAAGTCATACCTATAGGTTGATGGGTAAAAAAACAAAACATGAAGCTAATAACAACTTATTTATGTAATAACGAATGGCTTTCTCCGCGGCCATTTTGACATCAATTGTACTTACGAGGTCTTTTCAAGATGTACCAATTAGGGATCTATTCCAATTGCGTGTACCACTTCATACCCATGGATCAATACACCATAATAGTGATATCGTGGGTTGTATTAAATTCACGACTCGACCAAATGACACTCGAGTGAGGAAATTCCCAAACGAACGCCTCCTGTTTCACCTGAGAGAGTTCAGTAAATGTCAGAAGTATACTCATCAAGACAGGCTGGAGTAATTAACTCTTGAGTGACCACTGCAAGCCTACCACCAAAAGCATGGATGCATTAAAAAATATAATTGTCTTTTTTTAACATGTTGACAATATATTGTGGGCGAGAAAGCAGTTTAAAAAAAGTAGGTCAATTTAGTTTTAATTTGTCACGTATTGGTTCACTCTGTGTTTACTCCTGCCATTCGATTCAAGTACTCATTGCACATGTTCCATGACCCAACACTCTGGCCACTAGAGTTGTGAATTGAATACAGCCCTCATGTCCACAGGGCTTCTCCTTGACAGACTTTTTAGCAGAACTTTAGAAAGGCGAGAAGAGAACTAGCATTGAAGAGAGTAGTACGAGAATTGGTCGTATATCGAACAATGGGCAGGTTTACAGTGGACATATTCTCTTCAGAGCTATGACCTCAAAGATATATTGGCAGGTACAAGAGTTGGCTATACAATTAGCCTAGAAGATGCAACCTATAAGAAACTGACATGAAATTGTATGTATGTATGAATGGATGTGTGGAAAGTATACTCAAGAAAATAAAGGGTTGGCAGATTGTTGTGGGTGGCATTCCTACCATATTTCAGAGCTCAGCTTTAGGAACCTGGTGGTGTTCGATTTTCAATGCTTCCATAGGGTCATAAAGAATACTGTAAAGAGTCTGTAGAACTAATATAAAGCTAAATTTATATGTCCAAAAATGTTACTAGCCCTTACATAATTTTGTTGAATATGTCGTCATGCATCTCTCCCAGAGTACATGTTTGAACACATTTTATTGGACTATCAATACCGACGATAGCGCTTTGATCTCTCATAACCACAAAATAGAGGAGTTTGAAAGCGCAATAATTCTTAACGGGAGCCCTCAAGCGGAGTTAGATCACATGGCCTAGGCAATATCATTGTAGAACTAAATGAACTAGTTCCTCTGAAAAAATTGTTGCAAATGGGTGAAAGATTCCCGCAGCGATGTTAAACTCCATAATCACTCACTCTTCTGAATAATTTATTGAGATAAATTATTTTCATAATCAATCTTAAATGCATACAATCACAGATACCGTAATTACTCTAATAAATCGAACAGCAGATAGCGAAAATCGAGCGAGTAACTGAATTTCTGGTTGTCCGAGTCATTTTACATAGGAAGACTAATATATGGTTCCTAGTAAAAACTGTCCAGATAGTGAAGAAATGGATACCCGAAATCGGGATGAACAGGGGTCCACTGTATTGTATATTGTGCAAGGCATGGTAAATGATAAATGCAAGGTGACACAAGTAAAGTAATTTAATAGTAATGAAGAGCTACAAAATTGTACATTCGTGCAAGATAACAGACAGAAAATGGTATATTCATGAAAAATACTTGACAGATTTACAATGGACAAAAATGACAGTTGTATTTTAAGGAGGAATCTGTACATATACTTGCTCATATGATAGAGCATTGCAAACAAAGGATTCATTTCTACATATTTTTGTCGTCACACATGTTATACAGGGTTTTACTAGTACTGGAGTATTACAGTAGATGCATTCGACATTCCTTGTTTTCAATTTTCTTAAATCTCCATTGAAATGCAATAGAAGATTCAGCTTTGTATCTGACTGAACAGTCAACTGCAAATTTACTAGCTAATCCATCCTGCTTTGCTTTCATCTGGACAGGCATCGCGCCGCTAACAAATTTACAATGAATTTTTGATGACTAGTTGACAAGTGTCGTGTATCTAGGAAATTTTGTGGAGGAATTGATAACTCTCCCTCAGCAAACACAATTCCTGTCCAGGGTCTAGTTGCACAAAGCTCTTGTAGGCTATCAGAATAAGACTGTGCTACAACTATGCTATCAGCAGTTGTAAGTCCCTACAACTATTGTAGCCTACATGAATGTCGTGCAATTGGACCTAGCTTTAAATGCAGAACTATCTGCATTAGTTGTGATGGTTTTTTTACCTCAAGTTTGTCATTTTAAAGTTCTGTATAACCTCTTTTGTCAAGATTTATTTTCATTTCCAATGCATGCTGACATATTTAAATCTGTTGAACAATTTGAGTCACAACCTACTAAATGGTGTTTTGAACAACATATATTGTTATTTATTGTTATTGTAGTAACTACCATAGGTCCAATATTTGGCAATAAAAGGTGGTGCTTCTGTTGCTATATGAAACACAGCTCTTTCACCATTAAAATATATAGAGAATCTCCACAGAGTGTCTTTTGATACCAATGTTATCCTACGAGTTAATAAAAGTATCCAAAATCCGAAGATTTTGGTTACTTTTATCAACAAGTAGGATAACATTGGTATCAAAAGAC
>JAULBP010095739.1:0-11513 GCA_032355345.1 Lepetodrilus pustulosus | reverse complement strand
CATAACAGAAGCTTTACAAATCATCACAATCCTTTTGCCTCAATTAGTAGTTCGTTCGCAATGCTAACCATGTACAAATCGCACCGAGCTATTGTTTGCGAACCTCGATGAAGGTATGGGCCGTACGTGCTATAATATTAGTTGCCTGGTTTCGCCTCACAACGCCCCATTGTGTTCGTCTAGGGGATCGACGTGCGGAATATTGCAAGAATGGTCTATGCATTGGTCGTGAACATGCAAGTTCTGAAAGCATTTTGTTCGTTGTGCAAGTTACGTAGAAAGTAGATAGTTTATTATATCACTCTTTTCTCCTGTAATGACAACTATGACATAGGGGAATAGATAACACGTTATTCCAGTAGCGTGTTTGCCTTCCTTGTTCGATGTTTCAACCGTGTAGTACATTGATAATCTTTATATAAAAAAAACAAGAACCCATTCAATAACACGAACAAAGAAAAAGGTACACTAAATTATACGCCAATAGCGTATCTAGGGTAGTACTCTGACTAGACTGGGCAGTCCAGCTGTCGCTTTAGAGAAATGAACAGACGTTGTTTAATATCTTACATACTTATATCATATACTGTTTGTCTTATGATTGTGCATAGTGATATAGAATATAATGGTTAGATACTAGTAATTGGGTTCAGTACAATAGAGTTACGGAATTATGTGCTGCAAATTACAGGGATACAGACGACTGCCATGTTGTCTATGTCGATGTCTGTGTTTATTGTGCAATCTGCACCAGTGTATACCGAGGTTAGTTTATTACTCTGATAATAAACACATTGACAGGACGCATCACGGTATAGCCGCTAGTGATGATAACCTTGTCCATCATAATACCAAGATCAAAGTAGCAGTTTCAGGCGTTACGCTGCTGCTTACAATAGTTGTTTTTTTACTCAGTAAACAAATATGAGATACCACAGTTTTCATATCTGCCTAGCAGAGTTTGCAATGTCGGCCGGGCAGGCCTGAGGAATGCTATAGCTCTGCACCCAAACACTACCTCTCATGTTTATTTTTCTTTCGAATAGCTTCTATCCTTTGAAAGAGTAATTTCTTTTCTCGACAGATGAACATGACATTTGATAGCATGGGTCTTAACAACTGCTAAGTATATTTGACAAATGCTTGACAACATAGAGATATTTATTACTGCGCTTGACTATAAATATTTATCTGGTAGAATTTATCAAGAACGAGTAATCTGGAACTCAATTTATAATTCCTCCGATTTCATGTCACGCTCCACACTGCTCAAGATATGATAGACTTGACGATGGATCTTAGTATATATATCTTTTATCTACTACAGTGTGAGCGGTGCATACATGGAATTTCTGTTACACGAATTATGTGCTACTGTAGCCCAGATTATCCCATCTTGCGTGTTCTCTCTTCAAAACAACACAACACCCTCATACAATGCTTGGTACACTACAAGTACAAGTAGTGATAGTACAACGCTTTATTATTTATTGCATGCAATACATACATACAAACCAAATATCACCTGTGGATGCACGTGTTGGGTCATGGTTTCTACAATAATAGAAATAGACGCTGCCAACAGTTAATGTAGTTGACACTATATGGGATATTACTAACATAGCTTCTAGCTAGTACTCTTATCAAGCGTTCCAGACCTGCACGTGCACAGTTTACCAGCGGACTTCGGACAGCATGTAGTGGACACGGGTTAGAAGATTCATATCTGATCACAACGTTAACTGACTTTTTTTTGTGATGATCGGTGTGGACATTAGGATGGCAGAACGCTGGGAAACACAAGCTATCCCGAGGACACCGTGCTTGACGCTAATGATCAGCCTACGAGGCGTTGCTCGGTGTAATCGGTAGTGCAAGTCGCCATAATCACCTCATTATTACTTCATGTGCAAACTACATGTTCCCTACACTCGTATCCTGTATTGTACACGAGAAGTGCTTCCTAGAAAAAAATGTGTATTGAAATGTTGGCATAAAGTACGCGATCGCTGTGCATGAAATCTATTGATGGAATCCATTTGAGGCCAGTCTTCAGTGGAACTAGCTCGACATGTTAATATCACTGTAATGCCACTGACGTGAAATCGATGTAAAATCTGAACATATCCGACCACCCCTATACACGCCGCGTCCTACTGACGTCTGGTGCTGGAGGACGACAATCTGGGAGCAGTAATGGACGTCTGACATACTCGGCGCTACCTCTGACCCCGGGCCTCGGACTAGTGTCCCTCAGATGTCGTACTAATCCCAGAATTTCCTGTCAAATTCAAGCATAGGTGGACAGGAAAGTCTAGTCTTATGTCTGGTTCCGAAAGCACTTTGTCAGGATTGTCAAATTTATCACGGTTCATCAGTAGGAAATGATGGCCATTGCACTGTTAGAATATTCTCGTGTTGTAACACAGCGGTCACGATTTATACAACTTGATTTTCTCACTTCAAAT
The DNA here is from genome assembly GCA_032355345.1 of Lepetodrilus pustulosus. NCBI lineage: Eukaryota > Metazoa > Mollusca > Gastropoda > Lepetellida > Lepetodrilidae > Lepetodrilus > Lepetodrilus pustulosus. The sequence continues at coordinate 9,045 of JAULBP010095739.1, read as the reverse complement.
AATACAGTTATTCCTGTGATAACTTCAACATGAGTATTGGAGTACACGTCGTCCAAACGTACATACATGAAAGCGTTGAACTCTACAGACTGTACTCGTGGTATATTTGCAATAAGGCATGGCTGAATTACAATTGTTTAACTGGTTCGATCCCAATTACCCTACCATTGGCATGTGATAAACATCGTGCAGATTGGGAATCGCAAATTGATTGAGAATTATTGTTCACATGGATACTTCCCTATCTGCCTGGCTGCACGGTTATCTCCTGTCACATCTCACGCACCTGACAGTTTAATAGAACTGCATTATTTCCATTACTAAGGAGATAATTGTGAATGTGCTTCAATGGAGTCCCCCTTTCAGCTTGCCTGCCGGCAGAACAATCCTTCTGTCTGCGGGGTTTACATTCCCATATCATGTGCATTTAATGACCACTCGCGCGCCATGCATCCCCAGCTACACCACCGAGGGATGAAACTTGGGCTAACTTCCACTGGATAAATGTCCATTATCCTTAACACTGACACCAACCCTTAACGGGATCTATCTATCATGTCTATATATCAGTTCTCTACTATTCCTTTGCATGGCCGTCTTTGTTCTCTGGCTGAAAATGGGGTTTAGATGTGCCATGTCATCCATCATGTTGAAATGGGATGGAATTTCAGGATTTGTATCAATACAACATGAGTTGTGTTCATGACTAGAATATATTGTACTGTCAGTCTCGCTGTTTATCTGTCTATCTGTAGTTCTCTGACCATTGTGACGACTACATGGTTTCAAGGAATGTTTGTGAGAACTACTGGATGAATATGTATGTGCTTATCACATTTGTAGTTTGTATTGCACCTCGCCACGTACTGTCCACGCTCAGTCTGGTGCTATTGTTAGTGTTAAGAAGCTTAGGGCGAGTCAGGAGTTCATCAGAATTGTGTATACCTCATTATACCCAAATATCAGTGAATCTTCCAACACCTATGATAAAAAAAAATCGAATAACTTGACACAGTCTAATGGGCTCGAGGCTGTGGATGGGTAAGTGAGACGTGTATCGTTGGCCGTGATTGAAGTCGTCCTGGCGGCTATATAATATCATGATCAAAGTATAGCCTGCTCGGTCACGTCTCATAGATTGCAGCTTTAATAGATCGCTCTGTTTTCATCTCTGCACATTTCTTTTTATTGGAAATATATCTCGTGATAGACAACGCCGAGGTGCTCCTATGCGGTGTCATCAATGTTCGTGTAATGTTCATTTCCAATTTACTTTTAAGGATTCTATAGAAAGGTATTTTTTTTGGGCAACTAGATCTGAAGGCAGACCTCTGCTGGGAACCATGACATGAATGCGTAACAATATTGTAAATGTTACGTATCGGTTGAAACGAAAGTGCAGTGTATTTAAAATGTTCTTTATAGTGTTAGCTATTATCAACATTTCTCGTGGGATCGTTAACACTAACTTGGATAGGACTTTCTTTGTGTCATGCTTGCATACCTTAGTAACGTATCTATCGTCTCTACCAGTGTTGTAGCAAGCAATGGCACCGAGGTGAGTGACGTATTGTCCAGCACAACCACGTGACCTGAGTATTGGAGGCAAATCGCGTGGTGAACCCCATACATTCTACGCACCGACATCAGCATACCATAATTAGCCTCATGCAGCGTTACCATACATCTTGATTACCTGAGAGTAATTAACCCACGTGCCGAAAAAAAAGAGACACTCTAATCACCTGGAAGAGATACAAACTGAAGCACCAGGATCACATCGCCTCTGACGGATGTACGTGATAGTGTGACGACGAGTAAAGCAAGCAATGTCCTCCAGATGATGTAGGGAACTAACAAGTCGTATTTAGGCAATATCCAACACCTAGTATCCAACACATAGTAATCTTATCTTTATTATGCAATAGCAACTGCTGAAATATGTAGATCTAACAAGTCAGCCTTTCCATAAAGCTATTTTAGAGATGTTAGTGTCATACCGATCCCTGCCCGGCAGATGTTAGCAATATAAGACATGGTTTATTGCTATTAGCTATAAGGTAACCCCTAATTAATTGATAATGGCGAGCTGAAAGTGCTATTTCAGTGATGAAACGTATTTTAGCTTGAAATTGACAGGTATCTTTAGTTAGTGAAACTAATATTTATTAACGCAGTAGTGTTTTTCCCACAGGAAATAGTTCAGGAGTATTTTAAGAATATAATAAGTACACTATTTATGATATTGGGTTTCTCAATAGGTAACATAGTTCAGTACACTACGGATGTTATAGCAATCAAGTAAGTAAGGTAGATATGGACGATGCGTGTGATGCAGTTCGGAGGTAGCCAGTATTCTTAGTATATTTGTTAGCCAACGGGCCTCGGAAATAAGGTCTGTATGAGGTATTAGACGTACATCTAGGACTGAGAGGAGATTGGGACGTTGGTCATACTGGCCGTCATTATGTCGGGGACCGGGAGTGTTTATTGATGAAGCGGAGTGTCGTTACATGGTCCGTCGCCTGTGTAATCAGTCAGTGTGGTGCCATTATTTCAACCTGTCAGACGCACCCGGAAATCTGGTGCCTTGCAGCCTGCAACAACACTTCCCGTGCACGGGTCTTCATATATGTATATTATCATGGCTTTGATGCTGTCTCAGGAATGTGTTGCGAAAGGCATCTCATTGCCAAGCTTGTCCGTGGAAAACCCTGAAGCACTTCGATTGCTGCTTACAAGTATGTTACCACAACTTAATGCCATTAACAATGCCATTTCGAATATAGAAATACTCCCCATCCCATACTGAAAATACACTAAGTTCCTAAGTCTTTCATAAAACCGTCTAGCTAGTATGGAAAGGAAGCTTTCAGAAATGTACAAGTCGACGCTCCCTGGAATACATTAGCTCGCACAGAGCCCACTGTTCCACTGTGATATGTTGACATGACAATTATAAGAATGCATTCCACGATGGACTCAAGTAATACCCTAGGTCAGGACTAGGAACTACATTTAAATAGTTTTACGGACAGATACAGGATAGGCCTTTTTTATGAATGAGTTATGCAAATTTGAGCAGACATATTTGTGTCCATAACTTTCCATACAAAAGAGGTGTTATTCTAGTGGTCGGCGTGTTTACACCCACTCAATCGCGGGGTTGGTGCACGAATACCAGACAGTACCCACCGACTCGAGTCCACCATGATCATGGGTATCTGCCCATATTACGTGCTCGTGTACGACGACTCCGTCATTGGTCCCCGGGTCAGTGGGTCCCAGGGTCAGTAGGTCCTCGGGTCAGCGGGTATGCGGGTCTTCCACTGTACACACGACCCTGTAGGCTATACATATGCCATACTTATGCACATGCCAGCTGTTCAGGCTTCTTCAGTTAATTCAGGTATAACATATAAAGGCCCCGGATGACAGATGGCAGGCAGGTTACTGGTGGCAAATGGGTGTCTGTATATTGTATGTGATGTTATTGTGATCTGGGCGTAGTCATTAGTTACTTGTCATGCTTGTTGCATGAAGAAAACACAGATGAAATCTCTGAATATCATTCAAATATGAGGCAAAATTACGGATTGAATTATCCCCTCCGCTCATTGTCGTCTGTGATACGTATTGTCGCTATCTCACACATTGTCGCTATTTAACACATTGTCGCTACCTCTCATTGTCGCTATCTCAAACAGAGGACTTGGTGAATACGTTCTTGAAAGCGCCGACATGTGAGGGCATTGCTTTCATATGGTTGATCGGGTGACCTAGCATTGACTACCTATACGCATTGGCTCATTACTAAAAGTAATATCGGTGCAATATATTGTGAATTTTCAAATTTGATTAACATTTTATTTCATTTTATGTATTGATATATTTCTATAGTTATTGATAACGAAACTGGTATGTTGCATCATGCAGAGTGATTAGTCGGAAACTTCACAAAGTAAACCACTTAATAGGTGCAAATGTTTCGCTATTCAATATATTGACATTCCTACCAAATTACTAACCATAATGTAATTCCAGTACGCTGGCGCATAATCTATCTCGAAATATACCTGCCTATGAAAAGAACTCGAAAGTTAATGTAGCCACTCATTGTCGGCAATGAATGCCAATGAACCTATGATATATGTATAATATATACACACTTGTGGGTTTTTTTTAACCCTACATGTTGTACGTTGTAGCGTGAGAACGTGTTCTGCTGACAATACGTCTGAAGCTCGTCAATGATACCTGGTGGTTGGGGCTGGTGACTCGAACGCCTATTTCTGAGGAGCACAATTGGGAGATGACTCATATTATATTTACTTGCGATAGGGGATGTACTGCTAAAATGTTCAATAACATGGCTTTCATTTCATATGAAGAGTAATATGTATATGACAACTTATTCACTTGTCGTTTGAAAGGAATTTATGCTTGTGGCATACCTCGGTCATGACCCGTCGACTCTGGTGTATCAGTATTCTTTGCCACTGAATATAAACCTATGAATTAACTATTCACGGACGTGTGAACTGCCATTCTCACCATATCGTATTACACTAGACTGATTTAATTATGGTATCCAATGTATGACGGTTCTCTTTTTTGAATGCGTGTACTAATCGGTATTAATAATGTACGTTATATCTAGTGATATATTTACATTAATTATTATGTAGTAGACTAGTATTAGGCCTCATATACTAAACAACTATATGGTTACCTGTTTTTCATGAAGAAACAGTGACCCGATATCAAGTTGAAAAAGTACTAGTAAGCAATATAGCTTTATCTCGACCTCTCATTTATATTCACACGAATCTGATCCTAACCCTGGTAGCTCTACATCACGGGCATTATGATTGCATAAAACACAGCCGTATCAACTTACCCATGAACTATCATAAAACACAGCCGTATCAACTTACCCATGAACTATCAGAATACATGATCTTTTCAAATATTTAGTGGTCGAATTTGGGCAAACATGGTAACGGGTTGTCTATAACACGCAATGCATGTAAGCCGTATGTAAGATTGTGCATGCAAAAACACGTTCGTGTGCTCGAGAAAACGTGATGTTTCTAAGGTGAAGAGTTGCACCGTCCTTCAAGAAATGCGGTCTACTTACCTGGCTTTATTCATTGGTTTTATCTCGCTTGTCACGTAAACTATTGGAAATGACTAAGTAGTTTGAGTTATGAAATGTTTGCATATTATTGTACACTGGTAGATTATGCACGTGTGGATTTGTAAGCTTCATAGAGAAATATGACTTTTAGACATTGCTATTCATGTCGTCTTCGCATATACACTCACATTGGAACAAGTACAAATGGTACTAGAAGTAATTAAATACTATCTACCTTGTTTTGAGGATACATTGGATGTTCTTATAGAATACTACTCCGTGTCACAGACCCTGTTCTCAACCAAATACATCCTATTCCAAATATCTCCCATGGACAAAAGCCTGTCTCGATTTTCTGGGGAACAGGATAAAGCGAATAAAGATTTTCAGAGACTCCTTTCATATATATATACCCAAGAGTAGACTTTATTAAACATAATTATGTTTCACCCTCTGATATGGATAGTCTACTAGGATACAGTTGTATCACCAACTTGATGTGATCTTATTGTACGTAATCTCTATTTCAGGAGACACAGGGTACGACAGGGTGCGCCCTCTATCATACACAGATGCAGATCTAGTCATGTGTTGTTTCTCAGTCGCAGACCCGGAATCCATGGAGAACGTTGTCTCAAAGGTGAGAACATCTTCATCAGAGGCAATCATTGGCAATCAGTGGAGGGAAGACACGCACTAACTAACACTGCAAACCATGTATGACTAAGTCATGCAATGTTGCGGGAATCCACGTGAAAGATGTTTGTCAGATGAGGGAATGAATACACTAACATACGAGTCTGACTTACTAGGTTAACTTACTTACTGGGTTAATGGTTATGTAGGGTTTACGATCTTGAAACTGTCTATTATGGGTGTATTCAATGAGTCACCGCTCACCTGTGAAAGTTAACACACGGCTATGTAATCTGTACATGTATTTACTGGATACTGTTAGACGCAGGGGAACATGCACGACGACACGGATACCTTGCAACATGTTTACAACTGATTCATATTGAGACGCGCTTCTGGCTGTTTGCAATATACATATATACCCACAGACTTAATAGAGATTCTAGTATATTTGGCAATATATATTTACATGTTGGTTTGTTATTACCGAAGTACCTATTGCAATATTGGGCATTAATAAAATAGAGTAAAATACGCTAATGAAGTATGTATTTCAGGTTACCTTTAACGTTAATTAATTAATATTAACAGTTCCAATGTCAACTTCATCGACAATTAAGACATATTTTAATCAAATGTCAGCTGGGATGTGATTAATCAAATGCGACACTAATACATCTCTATGTACTAAGCATGTATGTGTTGTCTTCCAGTGGTTGCCCGAGGTGCGCGAACATTGCCCCAAACAACCTATCATGTTGGTTGGCTGCAAAACAGATCTCCGAAACGAAATCAAACCGATACCTGGAGGCAAGAGCAAAGTGCCTTCAACAGTGTCGTACGACCAGGTGAGGCGTCTTGTGTGTAGTGAGCTCTGTCCTGCTCAGCTAGGTCCCGTCTAGTCACTGACAAATACAGTAGTCTCTTCAAAGTAACTAGCTATTTTACATCTTGATGACGTTCATGTAAAGATAGAGATCTAGAGTGTATTGTTTTGGCGTCAGGTAATGTCCCAGCCAGATGTAACTTGTCAAATAACTGCTATGACGAAGACGAACTTGAACGTCAATACTTGCTTTTCTTAGACACTAGAATACAATGCAGGTATTTTATCAGATATCTAGCACATTCTAAACCTCATTCTGTTTCGTAAGTAAGTAATGCTCCATCTTTTTGTAGATAAAGCAATGTAAATATTCTTGAAATAACGAACACATTTATCTATATACACCTTTTGACACCATTCTGTAATCTTTCTGAGATATAAGGACTATACAAGGCATAATGTTGCTATTTTTATGGCATATACATGTCAGATTCCCACGAAGAACACTAGGCTATCTTATCAAAAACTTACAAATGAAATTCACCAGATAAAATTTGTATAATTATGCCATTGCTACACACATTGACAAAAACATAGCATATGTTTCAAATTGATGTAATTTGGTGTACTTTTCAATATGTTTGTGTAGTGACTACATGCATATCAATAAATAATGAAAAGTATAATTTCAATTATTCCAGGGTTTAAAAACAGCAAAACACATCGGAGCTTTGGTCTACTCAGAAACGGCATCGAAGACATCGCAGAGAAGTGTCAATGATGTCATGGAGGTGGCAGCGCTATCCTCCGCCGGGACAAAAGGCAATGCATCACCGGAAGTTACCAGTTTCCGTCGTCAGAGGTCGTTCATTCGCCGGAAACGATTTAGCGGTATGAACGAAGCGAAGGTGCATCTGAGGAAAGAAGCAGCAAAGAGCTGTGTAGTCATGTGATCACGTGTCCCAGACCTTTAATTTAAGTTATTTATAGACATAATGGACAGTGGGCGTGTGTCTGTGGGCGTTACCAGTACGTAGTCAGCTGTGCCCCGCCCTCCCAGACAGCATGTGGGCAGACACACGTACATCTCATTGTCATGAGATTCATCCAGCACAACGACTCCGATTCCGAGAAGACATGTTTGAATGAAAGGAGTGCTGTATTAATACCATTAAATCCATTCTTTTGACATAATATCTCATTGATAGCATCGATATTTTCAGTAATCCCGTAATACATTGAGATGTGATGTCGCGCAAATAGACAAGTATCATTGAATCTTCTTTTGCATCGTAATGCATTTCCCACCCACCAACGATCTCATGGTAGTACACGTATCTTCATGTGTCAACTGCGAGTGTTACACTCTCAATGTTATTTTGGAACTATTCTATATTTCCCTTCTGAAAAAGAAAATTAACGCTCTTTTCAAATATCTGTTCTCCAACGATAATGTTAATTTACGTCTCATAGAATGTGTGCTTGCCATCATAATGTGTTCACGAAAACTGTGATATTACCGCAAATCCATACCACGTTGGTATTCAGACTGGACAGCCCAAACTGAAGACGGTGCCTGTAACTACTAGAAATGGCGCCGTCTGTGTTTTCGTTATGCTGGCTGGTTGTGTTGAAGAAGACACTTTGGACTGTGGTTTTCTAGTGCAGACTGTAAATATGATTGCTATGTTGGATCAAGTTCTTGTTAAAATTGTTGTGAAAGTCGTCTGTCAGTGCGTCTGAGTGCCTGTGAGAGGTATCGTGAATATGTCTGTTTTGTTTGTACCGTTTCAACGACATCATTCTTTGAGAAAGAATAAAACGATATTGTCGCATTTCTGTTAATTGTGTTTCATTGTCAGAACAGAACGGAACCGAATTTATTCTCATGAATCATGTAGCATGATACAGAGAAATAGTAATATATACATGCTAGATAGAGTATAAATATATACACATAATTATGCAATTGTCAATGGCTACCCATATCGATCACCCTCGATGCGATGGCAGACATCATTTGATTTAATATTGCGTGCGGTGGTAGATTCACTCTAGCACTCCAGATAGGATGACGAGCCATTCGAGCGTAAAGATGATGAGCTATAAAAAGACACAAATGTACCACTGAACATCAAACCCCACACCTGGTAAGACATATCTACGAGTCTAAAAATCTACATTCTGGTTTATAGATTGCGTGATACATGGAAATTTCCGTTGATTCACTGCCAACTACAGCTACGATTCTACACGAGGTTGTTAACTTGCAGTCGTTGATTCTCTGGCATAGAAACAGCTTAAACCACATATGAAGATGACTGCGATCTGTATGTGTGGTGATAATGTAACATCGGCACTCTACTACGGTACGACGCATGGTCCACGGCTGGTACAGTTGAATCAATGGAGGTGCACGTACTCGCCATCTCGGACACGTTCT
>JAULBP010095728.1:0-11513 GCA_032355345.1 Lepetodrilus pustulosus | reverse complement strand
ATCGCGTCAAAAATGTAACTGATGCTGGGCCCCGTGGAGCGGGATTTGAAATCGTTACCTTTTGCTCCGAAGTCCAACATTCTACCACTGCGCTACATCCCGCCCCTGGGTTCACTAGTTAAATGTTGGGCTCTGCCCCGCTCTAATTCCACAAACATCTATAGGGCATAATAGGCTTCAATTTTGCAACCAAATAAATCAGTTTTTACTATTATTTTTGCGGTAAATGTTTATGTAGTTGCCAGATGCAAATCTATGTCTGTGTCCCTAATCTTAACCCTCGCCCCAACACTGAATCAAGCAAATGGGTATCCTAAGAGCTCTTATCCACTAAGAGACTAAAGTGCTCTCTCTGCAGTGCATTATCGGCAAAGAGAGAGCCATGGTGTCTTAGTGGAGATCCTTGTGAAAGGATACTGTACCCTGATCTCCATATTTGATCATGTACCATAATCTCCATCTTTGATCAAACTACCTGAATATTATCAAAATAGGAGTTGCCTCGTTTATTATTTTGATATCTACAATCACTGGTAATAATTTGTCAGAAAATCTATTTAAATACAATAACCCAGTCCTTAGCTGATTCATTGTTGATCTATGTATGTAATATCATGTTTATATTATTTCTACTTCCGGTACCTCCACACGATTCTGTAATGATAGAACAACAACTGTGATTGGTTGAATCTTGCGTGTGCGGGATTATATCATACCGGGGAAGTCCACATTTTTCCTTCTGCAGATACTCACCCCGACTCGATAACGATGCTCTTTCTTATGAGGTCCGATTTCTGCCCCACATGAAATGCACTAAAAACAAACAACAGTATGCATTCTTCAACTTTCATACAAATACGAGACAAAAGCGATCTATTTTGCACGTTTATTCAGCAAGAAAACGAGTTGACCTACATTTACCGATAGCTTTTTCGTGACGTCATACTTGCCTGTAAACAAAGGTCAAAGTCTGGGCATTCAGCGCATCGAATTCTGAAGCCAGAAATATCACACTGGCAATAACTGCAGGTATGCTTTTCCATCCCCTACACGGAGGGAGACATCCAGAGGATGTAACGGAAAGCCAGTTTGGTGGGATGGCGACAGTTTGGCCATTCATTCCACCAAATCTTCCCGATTCGCCATCTTTTGTTCATCGACGATCACGAACGCGTGACGTCACGTTTCTCCCATAACCCATTTGAATATCCGGTATACTAAAATAACTGTACAAGCCAAGATGTTTGTACCTGTACGTATGCTACATGATCATGCATGCATATTTCTGTTTTCATAAATAAATAGACGCTAGCCTTGTATAGATCTATCCAATTTCATTGACCACGTTGACACGATATGTTAGCCCCTCACAAATGTAGAAGAAGAAAAACCCCACATCATCCAAACATGATCATCTAACGCGAAATCTTCCTTGTCCTTATACTTCACCATGACCATCGTACTTTTCATATAGACTCTAGTTTCCATATGTAATATTAAATCCTACCATAATATTTCATCAGAGATGAACAAATAATTAGAATGCGTTTCTAGAAAGTTATTTTAAAAATATATCAGCATTAGAATACAGTACTTATCCATAGTCAAACCTTTAAATGTTTGTCATAGTCTATACTACACTTTATATGAAAGTCATGCATTATGATTACAGGTATAAATGTTTGCTTTTTACACGAAGAAAAAACGTAAATATTTATCATATGACATAACTTAAACCTACGTGTACCTTCTCAATAAGAAGTGTCATAAAATATAGTTCTTTTCGTATATCATTATTAAACCCGCGCGCGGTGTCAAGTTATTAGATCAATAGATATGCGACATACATTATATACAGAGAAAGCGTATCCGTATGGTTTTTGTTCGGTTACGAACTGTGTAAGCTTAAAAGCGTAGATCGGATGAGGCTACAGTTAACTTCATTGTAAATGTTCAGAAGTGTCGTAAAATATTGTTTTAAATCTCTTGTCGTTCAGGGTATCGTTTCTCGGAAACTCTCTTGTCTACAAATATCCTCGAAATTCCCAGGCCATTATGACTACGGAGGTTAGCAGTCATAATAATGGCCTGTCTTTTCGAGGATGATCTAACCACCAGTAAGACAACTTATGTAACCTCGTAGCAATCTCTTATACATGGCGCTCGTACACTTAAAGCGCTACATTGTTACCCCGGTCAACGGATCTGTGTGCTCGCGTGTACCTTCTTAACTCCATGCAGAGTATACAAACCAAGCTGCCATTCAAGGTCCTAGAAAGGTTTCATTCACATGTCCATTTCATCCTTCCGGGTATCCATTCTTTGCTGTGTTAACACTATGGTCCATGGGCCTCTTGTTTTGATTATACAGCTGGGTATCCTTTCACGAAGCTCTCTTATCCAATAAGAGAGTGGTAGTGCTCGCTTTGCCGATAGCTAATACACTGCTAAGCGAGCGCCACCAGCCTCTTAGTAGATAAGAGAGCTTCGTGAAAGGAACTGTTTTTATTGAATATTTAGTTTTCATTATACAAAGTCTCATCGCTTTCGTTGTCTCTGGACCATTACAATTAATATGCAATGTCAGATGAGCATGTTGTTTGTCTACCCACGCACAATGTGTGTGTGCATTGCGTTATACATACCTTAATAAGTTGAGATGCCGGGTTATTCAAATGATAACTAATGGTAAATGCACTTTCGCTGGCCGGGACTTTGAAATTGTGCCTTACCTTAATATGTTAATACCTTAATAAGTTATTGTAATGTATACGAAGAATTAACTACCTCCTTAGCCTATAATGGCTAGAGAGTTTAAAAGTAGCAATCGAATTCAGCTTGAGTGACATATACAGTGCACTCTGTCATTATCGGCATCTCTGTACTCCGGCAATCTGCGTCGACTGGCACAATTTCAAAGTCCCGGCCAGCGAAAGTGCATTTGAATAACCCCGCATCTCTATTCCGTTAACCAGCCTTACTAACGAGGACCGGATGCTTTATTCACTATTAGTTTGTTTGTAGAAATAAATTAAACAATCTCCTGTATGTATTCAACACTAGCATCGTTATTTTCCAAAATCATTTCGTTGTGCTACATACGTAGGCTATGTAACGATGTATCTGCTCTAAATACATGACAAGCGGGTCTTAAAAGTCCGAAGTACCTCATGAAGATGGCAGCAAGAAACGATGTAGAATGGTCAGATTCTCTAATGCAATATTTGGTATACTGTTGTTTGTACTATATAATATACTAATTGTTGTCATAGACAGTAAAAGTTCACTTCAGGCACTGCCTTACATTCATTTGTGATGCTTTTCATCAATTTTATACCGTCAAAATCCCCTTTCGTCGATCCACATTGGGTGGGGGAGGAGGTTGATCGTTCTACCAGTTAATGTTCCATAGACAAGATAATTAGAACTACGCTCCTTTTATTCATATAATTTATATACCGGTATATACGTTATAACTATCGAGTGTTGGGGAATAATTACAGCAGTAAAGAGTAACCTTTGGGCGAACAAATCAGACGTAAGTAGACTAGTCTCATATAGAAATTCGTTTTTCCATTATATAGGTCAACCATCTGTGATAGTATGCTTTTAATGTAGTATCCGGGTATCATGGGTGAGCTTTATTATATTCTGGTCTGCTAATTTAAGGAGACTTCTTGAGTTATGTTCTGTACGATTCTATCCATAACCAGAACAAGCCCCGAGATCACGAAACATTAGTAGGATTTCATTATCAACATTATCAAATTTGAACTTGAGCATGACATCTTACTAAAAACGTTTCATAATCTCATCAGCGAGCGAAATTAACGCTAATCTACTAGTCTCAGACTAGTAAAATTGTCTGAGGACTTGCATAGTCTTAAAGTTACTATAGTCCTCTCAGACGAGCTGATATTTTAGGGCATGTATCTTTTACATTTACTCATACCACCTGTGTAAAATATAATAGGTTCCGTACGTACATGTACTGCATGCACATTCCCGGAATGTTCCTCTCCTCGATAAATGAATTCGCTATTCCTTATCTTTGACGGAAAGTGGTGTAAAGAGCTTCAATGCTCAAGCAGACAGATGTCGGCATCGTAAACATGTGGCGTATCCTCCTAAAAAAAATGTGTTAACAAATTTGTTTCGTAATTTTTAAATCAATTATTGAGGACTAGTAAAATAAAGATGGCACCAAATGAAACAGTTAATTTCTAACGGTGTCTCAGGACCAGATTTCATAGTGTACATTTTGTAACAGCTATTAGTCAAATCCTAAAAACTAGCCTCCTTCAACGAGCTTCATTCTCTTGGAATCATTGTCAATGTGTATTGTATGATTCTTGTACCCTTTCGCAACCATTACTGGTGCTAACAGTTTTGTCTGAGAGATGATATACCTATTCACGTGAAGAGAAATATCTATGGATGAATTTCATATACTAGTATTATTAAGTGCCATCGCTGAACACATATATCCAGTATCCAGGCCTGTATTTTCTGTAACTTAGTTCTATTGTTGTACCCTTGTAGGTTACGGGATTCAGCGAATGGAAGCTTCTTCTACTTCTTCTTCTTCTTCTTCTTCTTCTTCTTCTTCTTGTATTTGTTTATTAAAAGTTATAAAAGATTATTTTGTTTGCTGTTGAATGATGTACATGTGCTCATTTATACTGTGAATTATGTGAAACTTAGTTGTTTATAAATCTTTTAAAAATAAATACATAATAAAAAGATTTATTGTTATTATCATGAACTCGATATGTTCCTATTGATGTGTATGCTGTTATTGTCACGCTGGTTAGTTCGACTGGGATTATGCTGTCCTCGTCAGTGTCCCCCCGTCTGTCCATTTCCTGTTATTTACGAGGTAGAGTCTCTGCATTCTGTGAGCTTTGTTTCCTGTTTGGACGTAATGAACGGCGACGCCGAGGATTTGGTGGTGGAAACAGAGGACGTGCCGGCGTTGGATCTATGTGATCCCGGTCGGCGGCAACACTCGGAGAACATTGCGAGAACACGGTGGTTACACACAAACGATATGAATATAAACACGCCTTGACTGGCGTTAACGACGATAAACATATACCGCAGGACATTCCAGTAGAATCCCAAAGCGAGGAATCCTACAATCCATGTGATTCCTGTTAAGGTGGACAGCTTCACGTACACGATAACGTGGTGTTCCTCCTGCTTGTTTTTGTCGACCTTTGGACTGTTCCGAATGGTTCTGATCGTCAGGACGAAGAAGACCAGATTCACCCCGACGGTCAGACCAACTGGAATGCCGAATGCAATACCAATGGCTGTTCCGGAAGATAGGTAACACATGCTACCGCCATAGCCAATGGACGAGCCCTCTGATATAATGATATGGACGACCAGTGTGATCACAACAAGGATGGCCGGCAGACCGTAGACGAAGACGCAGTACTGCAAGAACTTCCGCCGCCTTTCGCTGGAATCCTCTCTGTTCCTCACCGTCGAGAAGACTCTGAACATATGGAAGGAACACACGGCCATAGCAGAGAACACCGTCAGCCACAGGTAGTGGACAAATATCCCCAAGGCTTCGCACAGACCTTTGTTTTCCGTCCTGCCCGCTCCAGCAAGGTACAATAGCTGGGCAGAAAAAAGCGTCATCGTCAAGTTGATGTTGTTTTTGCCGGGAATTCTTCGCAGCGATTTAAATAGGCAGTATGTAATGAACGTCAGAAGTAGACACAGAAGCGACAACGCTGTACAAACAATGGAAAGAATAACTTCCGGGAGTTCCTCTTTCGGAGCTAGCCCGACCAGCAATGCATCCGGTTTAAAGTTGCCTAAACAAACTCTGACAACACCCATGTCATCTTCTTCAAATTCGTCCGCATCCAGAGGGACGTCTTTCCAATTGACACGTATTTCATGCTCGTCCGTTTGATGTTCGAACTCGCCCTCTTCCAAGCGAATCTGCGGACAAGAGAGAAGCCTGGACACCCTTATCAGGACGAGATCTGTTGAGAAGGGGTTGGTCGAGTCTGGTTCGCTCTCGACGTCCGGCTCGTCAGACTGATAGCCTTGAGTCATGGACACGCTGATGACGCAAGAGCGTTGTTTGGGTACTCTTCCTTTGTGAGCCCTGTGCAGCAATCGCGCGTTTTCACTCGGAGCGTTCTGGAAGGAAATGTTTCTCGTCTCCGTTTGGAAAGTGAAGTTCTTCTCTCGGAGGTTCAGCAGCATGTCCTCGAAGACCAGCGGATCGATGTGGCCGGTCGTGATGAAAGTCGCATAGATGGACAACCTGTTCGCGGATTGCGTGCAGTGGCCCTGGGAGCTGGTAGTGGTGAAGGCGACGATGAAGTCGTGGAATGTGATGAGCATGTTGAGAGTGTACGGGAAGTAGTCTTTCAGCCGCGCTGGCAGAGTGTGCAGGAGGTCCTCGGGCCCAGAGAGAGGAAGATCTTCCTCGGATATCATGTCGAAGTAGATCTCGTACCCCAAACCTTTTGCAGACCCGAAGATGGGCACGCATGTCCGGTTGACCAGCTGCTTACCCTGCGAGCAGAGTATGTCACGACAGGAGTTCTGAAATAGGAAGCATTAAAGAATTACAGATGGTCATTTGAATCATAGTGATATAGTTAATACGATGTCACTAAGCAATTTAAATTAAAAGAAACAGATACTGTATTTTACTACATTAATGACACAAAAATGTTTCCTGGTCTGTGCAAAATCATACTGCAAAATCCGTCATAGTAAAATATTAGTCACCCTTTGTCCATCGTACAGCTGTCCATGTGAACATCTTTTGCTTGAACCAGAATCGATGCCATACAGAGCTGAACTGAAGTCCAGCAGAGCGGAAAACGAAACAACTCCAATGGATTTCTTGCATTTTTGAAACAGATGAGGCCTTGGGTTGTCAGTGTTACAGATGAAACAGAAGACGTTTCTGTAAGTCTGGTGACCGACTTCTTTGACTGTCGTATAACTGTGACACGCCTCTTCCAGCATCTCATCATACTGGGACCAGTTGCCGGTGACGTTACAGGTCGATATCATGTTCTCACGAACGTAGCACTGCCGCGGATGCGTGTGCTTTGAAGCAGCGTACACCACACGGCACACGTCCTGCTTCAGGGCGAACTCCAGCACAGCTGCCGACGAGTTGAACTTCTGGAAGTTCCGAAACTCCATGCAGTCTATCTCCGTGTTCCAGGCTTCGAACCGGTCGGCGCCGTGACACAACGCGCAGTGTTTATTAAGATACGTCACGTTGTCGTTGGTTGACGTGACGAGAGGAAGGGACGGCGAGTCAACACAAGCTGCAGACTGGACAGCGTCTGCGTCTGAGGGACATCCGGTCACCGCGAAGAAATGCTTGCTGTGGGCCAGTCGAGCTTCCTTTTCGTCGTGCGTGTACCTTCCGTGTAAGTTCGTCACGCACGAAGCAGGCGGCGGGACATCAACTGGTTTCGCGGGCGCGGAGAGGGCCATGTCGGGGCAGCAGTCGTCGTACACCGCGCAGAGGTCGTCGCAGTTGCACGGGGAACACCTCCAGCATCTGGTGGGACGGCGGCCGTGACACACTCGGTTGGTGCCGCAGTATCTCACGTGCTGTTCTAGAACCTTGGATATGAACTGTTCCAGGTAGGTGGCGTTGCTCGCTGTCGTCTGCTCAGTCTTTGACGAGGGAGTTTCACCGGATGATGCGTTGGTGATGCTTGCCGTCACGGCTTCCTGCGAGTTTGACGTCACGTATCCGTGTGTTCTAGACGTCATCACGTTTTGCACTAGGCAAAGGCAGACTACCAAGTAACGTGTCACCAATAGCCGGGCCATTGTTCCTGGAAACCTGCAATAATATGTAATGTATTTATGGCGACCTAAATTATTATTTTTATAAAATGAAATAGAATAAAATATGAAAATATTGAAAACCAGTGGAACATGCGGAAAATATTGCTTGCCCAATATACTTGTGCAGACCAATCAAATCTATATACTTTCAGGTAAATACGTTTGAAATGTGGCGGGTGGTAGCGCAGCGATAGAATGTTTGGACGATCGATAGGAAGAGCAGTCTGTAACGTGGCAATACAGATATCATCCTTGGTGTGCCAGTACCAGCCGGATCTCGTTTGCTGCAACATTCAGTGCTACGAATGTGGGTTTTATCCTGCCCTAAAATTGACAAGTGATAGAAGTGAAACAATCTATAAAAAAAAACACAACAGACATACACAAATAAAATACAAAATTCAACATAACCGTGTTTGTTTAATAGTTACTTTCTATAATTCTCTACAGGACAGGTAAAATATGTTTATGATTTAAATTTTGTTATCATAGTTTGACATACATTTTTGAAAAAGGACAATAGAAATTAACTATAAACCTAATAAACAAATTAAGATTAAGTATCTGGTACTAAAGGGCGTGTAGTCTATAACACAGTTATTATGTTTACTTATCAGTTATTAGATGGCCTGCTGGTAAAACTGACGATTCAATCTGAGGCAGGCTAATACGGTATTCCTTTGTACAGAAGGGTGCCACTTATATACTGATACACCAACAGATAACAAGAGGTATATCAGGAATTGGTAAAATGCATGGTAAAGAAAGGATTGAAAAAAATAATAAAAAATTCAACAATTACTCACGTGGCTGAACGCTAGCCATCCTTTAAACATCGGCCAGTATGACTATTTGGTATCTGTCAATTATTTGAGGGATGTTATAAGTAGGCATAATGGCCAGCGTTTTGAGGATGATTTAGACTAGGATGCTGATTTTGTTTTTCCTATAGAGCGTAATGATGCACATTTAAATTGTTGTTTCAATTTGAAACAAGAAAAATATTTATTTTATACAGGTTATATCTTATCAGGCCTTGAGATTACGAAACGTATTTACATTGTTTCAAGCTCAGCTAAAAGTCTTTTAAAAGTCCTCACAAATATTGTAAGCTCGGATGTGCACCAGCGCAGATCAAAGACAGTAGAAGTTATGCAAAATAGTTTAAAATACTATACTTCTTTTATTATACTGACTAAAATACTGTATTAACCATTATCTATACTCAACAAAATAAATCATGAGCCAGTAGGCTTTTTAATACATGTAAATTTTAATCAATAGTATATTAACAACAACGTATTTCCAAACGGTTGCAGGTTCCAAATACACTTCAAGAACTTCCAGACGCATTCGGAGAAGAATGGCACCAGATTCCTCAAAGAGAGTTCCTAAATTTGTTAGAAAGCTTCCAGACGCAATGTATTCTGGCCCTTAATTTATTTTGTTGAGTACCGGTATATTTCAGGTTATAATTACCAGCGGCTTCTGCCTAATTTACCGCACTGCGCACAACCTGCTTCTGCATGCACTTCAAACAGGTATACAACTCAAAGGCATATTTACAGGAATGCCTTTGCGGAGTTAATTGCGAATTAAAGCCATTACTACCGGTTCAAATGTACCTGAGATATGCGTGGGTTTCTGTTATTGAGACTGCCAGGCATTAGCAGCAGTTAATGAAGGTGTATGTCTGACCCCGTCCATGTTGTCGGACGTGGCTTTCAAGAATGAAGACGTTGCGATCGCCAGACCACTATAGAATTACAGGTATGCTTCCAGACAAACGGTAGTGATGAGATAGAGCGGCACCAAACTGTCCCAGACTAGACTGGACAACTTCAAGTTATATCAATGTTGTACATACAGGTAGCTATTCTTAGACGGTACCTTAACTAATGGGTTCAGTGGGGCTAATCACAGCTACGGCTCAATTGCGACAGCTCGCAGAACTTTCGTGATAGAATTATTATGTTGATGCACCAAGTAGACGGAGACGTATGATAACGTACGAGAAACGGTCAATTCTTGAAAAAGAATGTTCGAGCTCCGTCAGGTGGTAAAGCGTATGACACGCAGCTAGCAATCTTGAGTTCGATCCTGATTGTAGTGGAGATATTTTGCAATGTGTAACTGTTGGTACACTACAGTTTGATTGGTATGTCGAGTTTCAATATTGTACAGGACTGTGGTGAACAGATTGGATAATTTAATAATCGAGGTATCGTTCGTCGAAGACCGTTCACGTATACACTACGAGACCATAGCACTCTCGTAGAGACCTCTAATACATGGCGCTCGTGCAATTACGAGAGCGCAATGCTCTCTTTTTGGATAAGAGAGCGTCGAGAAACGATACTTAGGTAATGGTATATTTTTAACAGTCGGTAGAGTGCAATTCGGGTTCGAATCCCAGGATCTGCACGTTCCTGCACGACATGTAAATTCGAGTTATTCCTGGTTGGCTCTTCTCGGTGTTCCATATACGGTATATTCTATCGCATATAGAGAAGTTAAAAGTGGAATGAACCCATGTACATAATATGGTGAGGTGACTGTAATTTGCGTAATTTCAAAAGTCTAATAGTCACAAATGACAAGCAAAGTGTTCCGATTTATGCAGAATGTTGTAGAGGTCGCTTAGGCTAGACGCTGGTAATTTGGAAATGTATGTCTGAACCGAATGACATATTGGTTTGAACTTCCTAGTCTGTTGCACTGTGACCTATTGACCTATTGCATAGCGATGGGATCTCTAAATATACGCGGTATGTGAACATCGTAAATAATAATAAATCTGAACTGTGACGTACATAAGATTAGTCTCAAGTTAACAAGCCTAATTTTCAATAGTACCGTTCATGCAATTGTCATTATGTATCTGCATAATTATGACTACTATAATAACGTTAAACGTATTAATATTTTATAGTAATAATAATAAGAAGAAGAAAAAGCAACAGCAATAATAATAATAATGTGTATTTATATTCCGCCAATAAGTGTATGTTCAAAAGCTTGCTTATAACGTTGCATTGTTACTCCGGCCAATCGTTTAATGTGCACACATTTCACCTTCTAAATTTATCTTACTAACCCTATATACTGACTAAGTAATATTAGGTATGCATATACTGTTGCTAAAATGGTGTTCACCCCTAATCTATATTTGCTGTTACTAGTCATATTTTAATGAAAAACAATGCACGACTGTTTTCGTCATATTTTTCTCTTTCGTAACTACATTAAGTGATTTTATCACATTGCGAACCATTCCATCGGTGGATACTAATTTGATATAAGTATTTATTAATAAATATTTTTAAAGTATTTATTGATTGCTGGTTTTTTAAATGGTATCTAAATTGGTCAGAATTGGTATTTTAAAAATATGCATTATTCATTACGCCAGGTTCATTAAATATGACAATATATGTACGCAGGTATGTTTACTGCTTTAACTAACCCTTTCATATCACATGGTACCTAATATTATTGAAGTTAGAGTGGTATTATAAAGTGACTTAAAGGCATAATAGCACAGTTGATTGACCTGCATAATGGACAAACGAATTTCGATCCGAGATTAATAACACTTGATTTATCCACCCAAAAGTTGTTATTTACTCATGTACTTATCCCCCAGCACTCGATAGTAT